>JANSTU010034960.1:0-11607 GCA_027564075.1 Bolitophila hybrida
TTTCCCAGATTTAAAAATCGCTCTTTGTCACTCGCGCTTCCACTCCTCCTTATATTTAATGACTCACTTCCAACAAGGATTTTTCCAATCCCGTGGAAGGTAATATATAACACCTTCCACCGGATTGGAAAAATCCCTGTTGGAAGTGAGTCATTAAATATAAGGAGTAGTGGAACCGCGAGTGACAAAGAACATTTTTGCAGTGCTAAATGAACAATGTCGATAGGACAAAGAACATGTTTGCAGTGCTAAATGAATAATGTCGATAGGACCTCTTCTCTTGCTTACATCGATTTTTAAATGTTCACTCACAATATCTAGCAAGCTCAACAAATGGACCGCAAGTAACGGAATTATAATATTCCAGAAGCCACAGAAAAAAGTACCACTAACGAACTTTTCCGATATGTAAACGCTTTCGATAAAGAATTTGAAAAGATTGCTTAATATTATCTGTTTTTACTCCATTATGGTTCATCATACTTGAAAAACCGGCGAAAAGGTCGCGCTGTGTCTTTATAATTGTACAAAATCCGCTGTTAAGATTCGAACTGTCTACGTAGTGTGAAGAATGCTTCCTTATCTGAGAATCAACGCGTTCGATTGCTCTTAATACAATCCTTCGCCTATAAGTTTTTAAGCTTAGGAAGCGAACGATCATACCTACCTATCCGGCGAATATGCACTTTGCCGAAACAAACTGAATTAAACTGCAATATACGATTAAAATGACCATACATACTTTTTTATACCATTTAAAATAGAAAATATTTTTTAATAACCGCAGGTTGAAAACATAATAATAAAAACTGCTCTGGATATAAAAAGTTTTGAATTGATTTGTTTTTTAATTTTTATAAATATTTAATTGATATAATATTAAACATTGCAGGCGTTAAATCTCTGTGGCGTCCCGAGTATGGTGCATACATGATTGAAGGAACACCCGGTCAACCATACGGAGGCCTTTTGGCACACTTTAATGTGGTCGAAGCGAATATGAAATATCGTCGCCAAGAGGTAACCGCATTGCTGCCTGATGATGAAACTATAATGTCGATAACTAACTTTCCACGACTGGGTGCTGCTACATTCACATTTCCCGAGTTCGCTCCGGATCCGCTTAACGTTGAGGGAGCGGCTAGATCTCTGTACTTTCCAGACGAGGCTATATTCCCCGGCCATCCACGCTTTAAGAATCTCACTCGTAATATTCGGCAACGTCGAGGCGAGAAAGTGGATATTAATCTAACTGGTAATTTAATTTTATAATTAAATTTCCACTATAAGTACTAACTAGCAAAAAAATTGTTTAGTATTCAAGGATGAAAATACTCTGCTGCCCGTTGAGGGGAGCCCTCCGGGACGACCGGATGTCGTCCACCTGGATGCCATGGGATTCGGTATGGGTTGTTGCTGTCTGCAACTCACATTCCAGGCGTGCAATATCACAGAAGCACGTACATTGTACGATCAGCTTACGCCACTCTGTCCAATTATGCTCGCTCTGTCTGCCGGTTCTCCTGCGTACCGCGGATTCTTAACTGAGTCTGACTGCCGGTGGAATGTTATTAGTGCGTCTGTCGACTGCCGCACGGCTGAAGAACAAGGCAAAGTACCGCTCAAGGATAACCAGTTCCGTATTCAAAAGTCTCGATATGATTCAATCGATTCGTACCTGTCACCGGCCGGTGAAAAGTGAGTATTGTACATATAATTTTACATTTTTTATAAATAAGTTATTTCACTCAGATACAACGATGTGCCTTTGGTTTACGATGAAGCAAACTACCAGAGATTACGCGACGGTGGCATTGATCACTTACTGGCACAACACGTGGCCCATCTGTTCATTCGAGACACCGTATCGATGTTCAGCGAGAAAGTTGATCAAAATGATGAAGAGGATACGGATCACTTTGAGAATATTCAATCGACAAACTGGCAAACGATGCGATTCAAGCCACCACCACCAAACTCTACAATCGGATGGCGAGTAGAGTTCCGTCCTTGTGAGATTCAGTTAACAGATTTCGAGAACGCTGCATTTGTTTGCTTCGTAGTCTTGCTGACCCGTGTGATTTTGTCGTACCAGCTAAACTTCTTAATTCCCATCAGCACGGTAGATGAAAATATGCAAACGGCACAGAAACGGGATGCGTGTAGAAGTGGAAAGTTCTGGTTCCGGAAAAACATTACTGCTGTCAAACAGTCGACCAACAACGATAAAAACGAAACCGACACAACGAACGCCCACAACCACGTCAACAATGAGGAACCCGAATACGAATTGATGACCGTCGATCAGATAATAAATGGAAAAGATGCATTCCCCGGACTCGTTCCTCTCATTCACAGTTATTTGGAATCAATGGACGTGGATACAGACACCCATTGTACAATTCAGCAATACTTGAAACTAATTCAGCGCCGTGCTTCTGGTGAGCTTCTGACGATGGCGTCGTGGGTACGCAAGGAAGTGGTCACACATCCTGACTATAAGTAAGAAGTTAACTTCTATAACATACAATTAACATATAATAACATATAACATTTTTCATATTGCAACCTTTAGGAAAGACTCGATCGTCACAGATCGCATCAACTACGATCTACTAAAGAAAGCAAAAGCCATTCAGGAAGGAATCTTGCCGTGTCCCGAACTGCTTGGCCAGGGTAACAACTCCAAGACAAAGGAAGACATTCCGACAGCAATCGTGAAACACTTAACTTGCAAATAGGAATATATTTACTTTTAGTAGCCAAAACGTATTGAATAGTTTTGTTAAATAGAATAATTTTTTTGTCACATTTTAAATGTTAGGAAAAACCTTTTGTTTTAATATACTTAGCCCAAAATTAATATTTAAATTCACAACCACTGGCTCAAATTGTATAATTAGCATTTAAACGTTTTTGATATAAAACTGAAGAATTTATGTACTATATATACTATATTTATGAAACACAACTAACTACAAGCACATATTTTATTTTTAATTTTTGTTTTATTTTAGATAACACTATTTTGTATATTTAACAATTATTTCACAGCAATTTAGTATTAAAAGGAGAAGAGGGAAAATTCTGTTGAATCGATGTCTTTTATTTTCGGTTGATGTGTTTCAATGATTGCAAAAAAAAAACATTAGGTTATAAAATAGGTTTTATTTTTTCGTATATTTATAGGTTTTCGTACAAAATTATTCTGGTTATATAAAACCATTAATCTAAAAAAACTAGCATATGTTTAGTTATTATTTTATAGATAGCTGAAGTACCCAAACGAATAATTTAATTATTTGTTTAAATCATATTAAAATACATAATTAAAGTTAATCAGAAAATATACCTTTCTTATATTATTCAAAGCAGAAACGAATATAGTTTTTGCAACATATAATTGCTTACACAAAAATTCTTTGGTTTTGGAATTTAGAAAACGCCTAATTAGTACTATTTAAAGTAAAATACATATTTTATCGCAGATTTAGTTTTTGACAAAACAAACAGTGTACACATTATTATAATAATAAGCAATTCATTAACTCTAATTCAGAGGATCAGGATGATCTTGATCACAAATATTCAATATTGGTTATGTAAGGCGGAGACTGGATTACTCACATCTCACATGTAACAGTCGAGAATCTCAACGTTACCGCGACTGTGATAAAGATTCGCTCGGACGGGTCGCCACATTTTCTTCTAGAAAATATGAGAATTGACGTGAGAATTTAATATTTTTTGTATATATAGAATGTGTTTTAAAATTACTATAAATCGCATACCGGTAACACAAAAAACACGGGGCGTTGGCAAGCATATTAGTTGGTAGTTAAAATGTCTCGAAAGAGAACAGCACACACTTAAAACGTCTTAGACACGCAATATGTTCGAAGATTTTTTTAATTGAATTTTAACAAGTATAACTATTTTTGTTTTAAAATGCGTGCAATTTTGTACTTACAACGATATGTTTTGGAGTATTTTTTTTAATGGAAGCATATTTTGATATATATATATATACTTATATAAATATTTATAGTTTTGGAATACCAATTTTCAGTATAGTTGTTTAGTTAACCAGGAACAGGCAGCTGTTATTCAGACCATTAAAACATTGGAAAAGTTCAATACTCAAATAAAAAAAAACGCAAGCATGCAAAAAATCGAAAAAGACAACTAAACCATTGTAGTGGTCGTAGTGGACGCGGCGAGGAAATTCGGCACTGATACCACACAGGCACCAGCTCGGTTATAATTAAGTGGCGACAGTTGCGTCCATTCGTTTGATTCCGGATCATACTGCTCCACCGTTTGCAGGTACTGGTTGCCATCATAACCACCGACCGCAATCAGACATTCGCCCAAAAGAGCAACACCGATCGCATCACGGCCAACGCTAAGTGATGCGATCTAAAAATGATATCTCGAATTATTATTGATTATTACACACTTATTTTAGTAGAAATCTCACCAAAGTCCACGTGTCTGTGGCAGGATCATATCGTTCAACGCTATCAGTACGACAAACCGATGGATTGCTGACCGGGCAATCATGACCTCCCAGAGCATATAAATAGCCATTCGCAACGCCAACCTTATACATTTTTTAGTATAGTAAACTGTAAGTTAATTATATCATACATACCCCAACGCCCCCTCGTCGTTTATTCATCGGAGCTCTTAGTGTCCACTTGTTGGTATGTGGGTCGTAGCACTCAACCGACGAATGGCACATGCTTCCATCACGACCGCCAACCACATACAATCTGCCGCCCATCACAGCCACACCAGCTGTCGATCGCATCGAGGACATTGATGCTACATAGTTCCACATTCTGGCAATTGGGTCCCAACTAAACAGATACCAAGCATTTACATACAATAGCGCTTGTAAAGCATTTTTCTTATTACCGTTCTACTGTGTTGAGATAGCTCCATCCATCGTGTCCACCGACTGCATAAAGTGGTCCCTCGAGCACAGCTACGCCAAGTCCATGTCGGTGTGTACTCATAGGACTCGATGTACTCCATACCATTGTATTAAGATCTAGACTGTCAACCTAGAATTAAAAAAATAGTGTCCACTCTAGTTTTAATAATTTCACTATAACCAACTGAATTCAATGTTTTTAATCCATCGCGTCCGCCCACGATAATCAGCTTATCCTCCATAATGGCAACGCCAAATTGCAATCGTCTGCCGGTCATGTTCTTTATCAATGTCCACATGTCCAGGCGTGGACAATAGCTTTCGATGCTGATTGCTCCCCTATGTGCATCCATGCCACCAACAGCCAGCAGCCGCCCCATCGTTGACTTTCGCGGTCGTGTTCGATTTGTGGCAATTTGCGAACGTCTTTCAGGCAGCAAGTGCCACTTTAGTGCCTCCATAATCAATTGCTGGCATCCTGTTGACCCACACAGAATCTCCACGTGATCGGCAATGAACTAGAACAGAGTTTAGCATAAAATATAACAATATGTATACTGTATTATATTATTACGGCAGGCTGAAGCAGCGGTAGTCGGATCAATGCCAGTAGATCAGGAATATACTTTTCACGTGTAGTCGCATCATGGTGCACCCATTCCATCAGTGCGTGAAAAACTTCTTGCTCGGTAGGTACGTTTAAATCGTCGCTCTTCAGAAGATTGGCCATTTGCTGTGGGCACAACTGGTAGAACTCCTGATTTTTGCACACCTGCATAAAATTATGATATGTGTACGCAAGTGCAAGCTTAAGAAGTGTACTGCAGCTCTGCTGCTCTGCAAACAGTGCGAATCCAAGACAGTTCGAAGGGTGCAACTGCTTGGCTAAAAAATTACAACATGCTGTCACAACGGAAGTCAGCTGTAGCAAGCAAGCAGTGGCCAGCAGAGTTTCAACGGTGTCCTCTCGCAGTTCAATAGAACCTGAAGGAACAAAAATAAATTATCTGAATTCCTTTTATAATATACATCCACAAACCTGTATAGCAATACTGAACCAATAGCTGGAGTGCATCACCGTTTACCTCTCCCAGCGTAACTTCATTTTGTTGAGACTCTCTTAGCGATCCAGTAAACATTGCCGAAAAGTAAGCACTTGATGCAGATAACACAATACGATGAGCGAGCACTCTGCAAAAAGTCAATGACATACATCAAACTTAACATCCTTGACTAAAACCTCGATATCCGCTATGTGCTACTTGAGTTTAGCCAGCGATGAATATGGTGTGTACTTGAGCCAGACACAAAGAGCACAACGGAATAACCAAGCGTGTGCGTACACCGTACATACACTGGAGATCTTTGTTCCCAAAATAGAACACAACCCGAATTGTGCGTACCCACGATTGCGAACTCGCTTCTTTGTGCATATGTGCCAATTACGAAAAACCAGTTATTTACACACTACACTAGCAAATCTGCCAATAACTTTTTTGTCTTACCTCTTTCCGTCCATTCCGGCGACCAGTGTGACGTCGCACAGCTGTTGATTCTCTAGGTACGATTGCATTCGTCGCAAAGTGCTCTCCGCATGGCTGTCCTTCTTGAAGTATTCATCCTGACTTCCAGACGATGTAATGCTGGCCAGACTAAAGTCTCGTGGTAACGAGTCTTCGTTTAGCAGACTAATGCGTGCTCCCGATGACATTGATTCGTGACTAGGACTGCCTTTCACGGACATCACGATTATATTACCGTCACCAACACAATTATTGTTTTGATTTAAAAAAAAAACAATTTGCATACAATATGTATTTTCGCGTGTAAAATATTAAATAATTATTCACAGCAATTGAATCACACGAAGAGAGAATTATTTGTGCACACAATACAACTGTTTTCTTAGTTCGTTGAGCTAGAATAAAGATGCTTCGCGATGCCGTTATTTGCGCAAGCACACTATCCGGTCATGATGCACTGAAGCCGAGCACTGGATTGATGGCTAAGCTAAATTGATTCTAAAATTATAGCTATCTAAAATCCTTTATGTTTATGTTTTGCTTTGTTGTCGTTTGTGAGCTGAGTTTTGTATGTGTTTTGTGCCGTTGTTTTGGTGCGTTTGTCTCTTGCGTGTTGCGTGCAGACAAACGAGAAAAAAGACAAATAAAATGCAGCGCTTTCTTTTCGCAAACAGTTTTTCGACAACTATCGCCCTCTCTGTTCGATGCTCTTTTTGTTTGACTTTTTGCGACACACCGTGCGTTCGTTTTATGTTATTTTACAATTTTATTTTTTTATATACTTGATGTATTATAATATTATATGAAAAAATATCTCGACAAATACGAATATCTGAAGTTTAAAACAAATATTGTAGACTATATGGTTATAGGTTATGAGTGTTTTATGGGAAGACATATAAAATGAATTATTATTTTATTTGAAAATGTCAAAAAATGTTAGTGAAAAATCTGTGTGCGTGTTCCTAACCCGTCGTCGCCATGTTGGGCATTTTTTGACGTTTCTAGACATAAAATATGTCCGCACCTAAACATAATGGGGTCAACCACAAGAAACGTCATTCTCTTACGTAAGAGCTGCTACATTTAAACGACGTCTCTTAAAATGTACAGGAATCATAGCAGTTCTTACGTAAGAGAATGTCTTACGCAGTTTGACGTTTTTTATGGTAGACCCCGATGTATCGTGGAGACCCAGCGTGAGTTTTTAAATTTATAAATCGCATAACAAAGACACATCAAGCTATTTTATTTTAATAGAACTGATTTGAAAATGAATCTAAAACAATTTTGTTAGAACCTATAGAATGTAAAATAGCCTATAAATTTGATTTAAGAAAATGATCAATAAGAGAAATTATGACCTCATTTAAATGGATCTTATATTCACCTAGAATTTTAGACATTTTAGGAATATAAAAAAACATAATTTTAAGAATTTTTATAATTGGTAATATTTTGAAAATAAGAAATAATTTTTTTTTAATGATGAATACGTATTTTATTTATTATTATATGTTATTATAATATTTATTTACAAATAAAAACATTAAACAATACGATCAAACAAAAACACACGTATACATTTAGGTTGAGTGCCAAATAGTAGCTTCATTTGAGTAGTTATCGTGTGAAAAATATGCAAAAAATCGCTACACAGGTTTTAGCTATTTTATAATTAAATACAAAAAAAATGATACACAATATTAACATCTAAACTATAGCTAACACTACCAATATTGCAAATTTTATATAAAACAATTATTACAATATAAATAGACGTATTCAACGAAAATTTGAAATATGAAAAAATATTTCAAGTTTTCGAAAATAAATATAAACGAACACACCAAAAATAAAACGGCGGGAAAATTGACACTAATGAATTATTTTTGGCGCTCGCAAAACGAAAACATAAAGAGTGAAGCATTTTTTGGTGTATAGTGGTGTGGTATCTTTAAAGAATAATTTAAATTTCTAATTATATATAAATTAAGATGATTAGAAATAAAAGAAATTTACCAGATTTTATTGTAAATGTAATTTATCCTAAAACATTTTATTCTTATTATTCACACAAAGTATATTTTAACAGCAGACCAGTGAGGCTGACGAAAATGAGCCCCCATCTCGGCGTCTCCGAAGCGGTAGAAACCTATCCACAACCGCTGAAAACAATGCAAGTAGTAAAAATGTCTCTGAACCAAAAGCAAAGCGACCAAAACCAGAACCCAAACCGTTCATTAATTACACGGGAAAGGTTGAATACTACACGGAAATGAATGATATCGCGAGTGCCAGCGATTCGCTTTTGTAAGTTTTGATTAAATATTTTTTTTGTAGAAACTAATTGTGTTATAGGCAGTGGGTAAATAAACAGGAGGCTGAAATCGTGCCAATTGCATTCGACATGGAGTGGCCGTTTTCATTTCAGACTGGACCCGGAAGATCGGCTGTTATTCAGATATGTGCAGATATCTCATTGTGCTATGTGTTCCATATTAGCAAACTCAAAAAGCTCCCAGCTGCGCTGCTTGAACTCTTGTACCACCCAAAAGTACGTCTACACGGCGTAAACATCAAGAAGTACGTTTTGTTATATACTTTTTTCTCAACAATGTTCATAGTAATAACATACAAATAATGCAGTGATTTTCGTAAACTTGAGCGCGATTTTAAAGAGACGGACTCACAGAAGTTAATTGACCAATGCGTGGACCTGGGTGTTTGGTGCAACAAAGTCATTAATTCTAGCGGTCGTTGGAGCATGGAACGATTAGTCTTACACATTGTAAGTATTTGATTATTTATATTTTTTTAATTTAGATTTATACATTTCAATACTTTTAGTGCAAACTCCAAATAAACAAAGACGGGAAAGTTAGACGAAGTAAATGGGACGTGCAACCTCTAACAAAGGAACAGCAAATATATGCAGCTATTGATGTTTATGTAAGTAGTTTTTAAATATAATTATTATTTATCAATTTAAAAATTCTGTCGTTTGGAGTGTAAAAAACACTTTTCAAGATTTCGAAATATTTCGAATAAGCTGTCATGATATATGATATATGAATATGACAGTCTTACCTTACCTTACAAACATAACACACATTGCTTACATAACGAGCACGAACACCAATAATATAGAATAATAATTTAGTATTTTATTATTGTTCGCAGATCGCTCAAGTGATTTATCTGGAACTCGAAAAACGCGAGAAAGAAAACGAGGAGAAGGAAAAGGAATTTGTTGCCAAATATGGCGAGAAAGCTCTCGCAGAAGTTAACAAATTAGCATAAAAGTATTAAAACATTTGTTTCAAAGATATTTAATCATATAATATGGCACGAATAGTAAATGTTTTGCGCGCTGGAAAACTGGACTATCAGCATAGTCTGAATCTACAAATGACACTTGCTAAAACTCCACCAATAGCTGATGTATTCAAAAACATGCTGATCTTGACTGAACACAGCCCAGTCTATACGATTGGCATACGAAACAAAGACTATTCCATAGCTGAGCAAGACCGTCTTCGAGCCCTTGGTGCTCAGTTCTATCAAACCAATCGAGGTGGACTAATCACATTTCATGGACCCGGTCAACTGGTTGTTTATCCCATTCTGAATCTGAAACAGTTCAACGCCGGCATACGATGGTACGTGTGTCATCTGGAGAAAACAATTATCGATCTGTGTGCCAAATTTGGTTTGAAAGGCGAAACGTCTCCAGACACGGGTGTCTGGATTCAGGATCGAAAAATATGTGCGATTGGCGTGCATGGAAGTCGCTACATTACGACACACGGACTTGCCTTGAACTGTGACACAGAGTTACGGTGGTTTGATCATATTGTACCTTGCGGCATTGAGGGAAAGGGTGTTACTTCCGTTAGTAAGGAACTAGGTAAACGAGTTGGTATTCAGGAGGTAGAGTCGTCATTTTTGGACAGTTTCACACGAACGTTTAAGTGTGAATTGCGCAATGTTAGCGATGAAGATACGAGTGCATATTTAAGGGATTTTAGATCTTAGGCAAATGTGTAAATGTTTTTGTACCTTTTATAAATAAATTGTGGATTATAATATTATGTAGTTATTATTTGAATCATGGATAATCTTTAAAATCATTTCTATAATTACTATTTTCCAGCATCGTGGAAACACGCTAAGGTACTTCCAGTGCTAAAAGTTTCAGTTCCTAAAAGTATGGATGATCTTTGACCTATAAGTATTTTACCAGCTATGTCAAAATGTATGTAAGTGCTAATTAAAAATCAAATAAATATGATTTCTGAGAATCAAGCTGTATTCCGCCTTAATCATAGTACCAATACGGCCTTATTTACTTAAGATAACCGATGACATCAGAATGTATCTCGATAAGAAACATATCAGTATTATTCTATTTCTAGATTTCATTGAAGCGTTTAATAGTGTAGTTCATGATAAACTATATTATGTTATGAACTTGGACACATTTACAATTTTTCAATATTGTTCAAACGTATTTAAAACCATTTCGATCTCTGTATAAAGTTCGCAATGTTTTTATGTTTAAGTGATCTACACACTACTTGCTCCGTGCCATACATATCAATTCTTGAACTATTGCTACCATTGTACCAGTTGCAACGCGTACGCGATGGTGCGCGCAATGGTGAATTTCACTTATTCGACCTAATGCGATCATTTAGCTTGTGGTAATCGTTCATCGGTTTTATCAGGACGAAATCGTTCACATTCACATTATCCTTCTGCAATATACTCCAAATATCTTCTGTAATGCGTTGAATAAGTTGCCATATACAAAGTCGATTGCACGGAATCTTGGTGAGGTCGGGGTCAGGAAGCATGTTTAGAGCTTCACCTACAAGGAAATTACTTTTTTTTAAAGTGACGTCAACAGGGACATATCTCCCCAACTGACCTTTATTTAAATCTTTTCAAAATTACATTGTCGAATTGTATACAAAATTTAAAAATAGAAAAAAAACACAAGTATACAAACTAAAAATAATATACAACAATACAATCAAATAAAAAAAATTAAAAAAAGTGTAAGATTTAAAAACATTAAAACATTCAAGACTCAATAGAAGATTCTGTCAAGCTCGTAATACAATATGACTAAGCACCAAC
>JANSTU010034971.1:0-11607 GCA_027564075.1 Bolitophila hybrida
TTGAGGGATCACTTGTCAGGTCGTTCTGAGTTTTCCTGAGGTATTCTTCGTAAAGCCTACTCTGTGATGATGCGAATAAAATTCTATTATTCTAATTATATTATACTACAACTATAAGGATTTTAATTTTATCGTTTTGTTTGCTCTGGTTGATGCTAACTATAAATTTATCGCAATCGATGAGGGTTCGTATGGACGAGAAGGTGATGCTGCTGGATGCTCCAATTTTATCTCTAATATGATTTAATTTTTAATTACTTTAATCAAAAAAATTTCTCAAAAGCGTCTTTGGTAAAAAAAAATCAAAATAAAGAAATTTGGGAGACCGTCACCACAAAAATTACCATATATGTGGGTGATAACTGATAATAATTGATATAATTCTGCCAAATATCATTTTTGGCGGTGAAGAATTTGCTTTAAATGAGAATATAATGAGGTCGTATCCACGAGATACATCTTTAAACGATAAAGCAAAAGCAATTTATAATTATCGCCATTCCCGAGCTCGGCGAACTACAGAAAACGCGTTTGGAATTTTAAGTGCTTGCTTTCGTATATTCTTTACGCCAATTTTTGCGGATCAAGTCAAAATTGACAAAATTATAATTTGCATAACATAAAGCGCAATTGAGCAACACGTACAGATGGAAATATAATCATATTTGTATTAAATGCTGGCGACGGCACCAGCAATAATTGTAATTATAAATATTTAAAAAAGTACTCTTTAGGACTTTATGATCTTTTGCGAGAGAGAGAGGGTTATGAGTGGGTAAAAAAATCTGCTCTATTTTGAGGTCTGTATAAATTATATACTTTAGGCGAAGTTTAAAGTTATAAATACAAAAACAACAAATATACTTTTAATTATCTCTCAAAAATCTAAAATTTATAATCACGATTTTTTTATTTCAACACAAAGCACATGTTGTTTTCTCTTCTTTTTTACTAATTTTTAGTTAAAATACGCAAGCGCGATTTTATTATTTCAACCTAAAGTAATTAGGGCACAACACAACAATCCAAATAAATAATTAGATTTGGATAGATTTATAAGTAAATTGCTGTTTTTTGTATATTTTGTACTCTTTAACTATAAAGTATAGACTGACAGGACGCCTTATAAGTATAGTTTCTGCAGTATGCCTGCATGCGCCCCCCTTTTCCTTTAATAATTGTCCATCAGATTTTTTTACTCCACTCACTATCCGCCTATACACTAAATAACAATGGTGGCTGAAGTGCAGTTAAGGCATGCGGCCAAAAATACAAGCAAATAGCCAATTTTAAACATCGATTATCTCCTAAACTAAGTGACTTCATCATATATTGTTTCTTAGAATTTTATTGTCTACAAGAATATCTGTTCAAATGTTGTCACCCGGGATATCGTAGAATCCAAAATTCTGGATTTAATGAAATATTGGGGTCTTTTGCCTACTTTTCATAATCTTGTTTTAAGAACTCGCTTGTTCTTTTTACTGAAATACAAAGATATATAGAAAGTACTTAATATAGTATTTATTTTTTTGTATAGCGAACCAAGAATTTAGGAGCGAGCCTACCAATAAAAAAAAAATTGTGAAAAACAAGATTTATGACCGAAACAAGAAATTGTCCCGATCCTTATAATTGAAAGCAGACACTGGAAAAACGCCGCTGTTTCTGATTTTTGAGCACATGGAATAGTGGATTGGAGAACGTTTTTGGGAAATAAGATGCGAGTTAAATAATTTGAATTTTAGCTCGTTCATCATTTATATTTTTTTAATGAGATTTTTCGACTTTATTTTCGTCTTTCCACTTAATCATTTTTATATTTCTTGCACAAAAATAAATAATATATTAAAATTTTGTTTTTGTCTCTTGTGAAGTTGTTACTACAAAATGTAAGAAATATAAATATAAAAGCCACTGACCGCACTCATCAATGTTATGCGCTCATGTGGCAACACCAATTATACCATACGCATTGGACGCTTCGACATCGTAAAACTTTCATCCGTTGCAATGCGTTAAATTTTGGTTTCTCGTTTGCACCTGATAAATACCCATCTTGCATTACTATAGAAGTTTTTGTAAACGTTGAATTTATTTTAACGCTTAGATTTGAATGAACGTAAGTTAACGCGTTCACTCGACACTCGTTCGTCGTTCAATTTCAATAGTCTGAAGTTGGTGCGTCCATGTGAGTCTGATTTTTGCCTTTTGGCATATTAGAAAATCCCTCGATATAATCTTATCGAGATCTGTCTGACTGTAATATTATCCGTTTGTATTCAGATCTCTTCCTCCCACGGACACTCACTTACTCGTGCGCAATTATGGCCGATCTGGATGATTTCTTTGCCAAGAAGGACCGCAAGAAGTCCAAGTCGAAAAAGTTCGCTACAACTGAGGAGCTGGCAAGGAAATCGGAGGACACGTCAAAAAAAGTCGAGACCAAACCCAAGAAGGAACGACCAGCGCCTGGAGCGGATGGTGAAGATGTCGACAATATTGAGCAAGTGAGTAAGGGACGGGTGCGGCGGATCGAGTGTACTAGGGCGGTCTTACGATTAATGTTTTCCACTCGACGCGGTCAATATGTGCGTGTGTGTGTATGTGGAAAGTTGTGTGTTTTTGTTGGTTATGTTGATTTGTGTGAATTCGTGTGTGTAGATTAGTATTTTTGCAAATAAGTTGCCCTTTTTGAATTGCAGAACATTAAAAAGTGTATGGGATCTTCAAACGTGTTTGAAATTTTACAATTATGTCAAATTGTTTGTTTTACAAAGGATCTGGATTTGTTTGTTGTTTATCAATATTGTAAAGTTTTTGACTGTTCACTTCCGTCTTTAGTGGCTTTATGATTTATCATTAGTTTAGATCTAATCTAAATTTGTTTTGCAGCCAAATGAGGACGAGTGGAAGGACTTTGAGGAAGAGGAGCGCAAAGACTACACGGGTCTGAAGATTGGTCAGCTGCAGATTAACGAGGAAGAATCGAATACTGGCACTGACGGTGAAGGTCAGGACGCTGGTAACGATGGCGAAACCAACCAAGAAAACTCAGACCGACGAAAGGCCGGTCCATGGAAACAGGTTGCTGGTGAAACCAATTCCGCAAGCGAAACGGCTACCCAGGCAGCTAGTGCGGCGGCCGCGGCTGCAGCGATTAAGCCGACCGGATCCTCGGTGTATATTAGTCCTGCCGTACGATACGGTCAGGTAAGCACTTTCATTAAATATTTTTCATTTCATTCAGTCGTTTCATATTTTCATAAATAAGTTCAATTTTCAAATGCGTATTTTACGTATATTTAATACAAAAATTAATTTTTATTTTATAATATTAAACTAAAAAATCTAGAACAATTCAGATATTACACCTTAAATATTCGTGCAGCTTTTCCTTCTAATTAATTGAATTTGACACAATGCGTGTAAATAACGTGTAATTTCAAAATTAAATTATTTTCCTATTCCTATACTTTTTTCTAGAAAATAATTTTACTCTACAGATACACTTTGTAAATAATCCTTTATTCAGTTTTTTTTTCTTCCTCGATAATGTAAATAAATAGATATAATTTACCTACATCATACTACTTAGTTATGTTCAATACTATCAGATATAAAGGCATCTCTTATTATTGCTATAATCAGAACAAAAATCAATGTATCCTCGATAGCTTGAAGTTGTTACAAAATAACATATTACATTTGGAGCCTAGATCATGTAGTACTTTAAATCAGTATGTTCCACTTGTTATTAATAGCCTATTTTTGAAATACGGTATTAATATATAACAACGGGACATTGATGCCAACATATAAATCACGCATCATGTAAAGAACCTTAGCCGAGTTGGTTAACGCGTTGGCCTGGCTTATGGGAGGTCGCTGGTTCAATCCAGGCCGGCAGACCGAAGTGTTTTCGAATGTAGCACTTTAAATCAGTAGGTTCCTCTGCCTATTAATAGCCTATTTCTGAAATAGGTTATTGGTTTGGAATAACTGAACATTAATGTCATCAATTAACATATACACAAGCTGATGTGAAAAATAAGTGTATGAAGGCGTTGACGATTCACGATTCCGAATATAAATAGCAAGATATATCTCGGTGCATAGAGATATTTTTAAAATATGCGCATTTGCCCTGCATAGTTGTTAGAGTCGCGTCAGGGAAAATTAAGACTCCTATCCATTGGGATGGGTTGTGAGTGTTAGAGCACAGTAGCTCCAATACCAGTCGTGTGAACCCGTATTGGTCAATGAATCCGGTGTGCAGCATCGCACACTGGCCCTATGTCCCACAAAAGATTACAGAATCCAATGAGAGATCATGTAAAGAACAGTGCGTGTGTAATATCATTTATGATTCATTATTTTGAAAATCAATGTACATGTAATATTTGGTTAATTGGAAGAAGATTACTACTACTACAGCGGTGTTAATGACCTTAGATGTTGACACCCAATAAATCAATTTAATAAAAACGACTACTGTGATTTAAAAGATTTAAAAACATTGATTATTAATGTCTTATTAGACAACGAAAGTAGGCTTCTTGTTTTTATGTAACTTTTTTGCCCAAATCATCTGAATAAAGGAGTTATGCCCCTTAAGTCGTAAACAAGTAAACTGCGAAACACAGTCTTAATCGACAGTTATCGTAATTGAATTGAATTGAAAAAAGCGCATCATCTTGCTAATTTTAATGCAAATATATATAGTCAGACAACAAAGAGTTATAGAAAAGCACGGTCCAAAGAATTTTATTTTTTGTCGATATTTGAAATATTTTACTATTAAAATATCTTCCACACATATTCATAGGTTTACCTAGCTACCCAGCAAATGCTTTTATTATGTATGCGTGACGTTAGAAATAGGGACGGAGTAGACATTTTGAATGACCATAATCTTATAATAATAATAATATATTTATTTGTATCATGTCAACGTACATGGTTTTATTGGTGCCTTGTTTGTTATATGTATAATTTACAATTTATCGTATAGGTTTACATTTTTTTTTATGAATTCAATTACTTTTTTTTATTTTAATCAATGTTGACACGATTTTTATAATGTTTTCAATTGCAATCTACAAGAAGGTGCTTAATAGTCATGGTTTCGATACACGTAATCGATTGATGAGATGGCCATGTATTAGCAAGGAATTAGGAAGGAATGTTTGAATACAGCTATGGTATGATGGTCTCTTTGATTTCGCGCAGTTTGTTTCATGTTGTATTTGTCGACAGGGTCTGCCATTTCGTGTTAAACAGATTTTTGAAATGGGATTTAAGATCTGAGGGGTATGGACTAAGCTTGGCGGCGTGTTCACTGATTTTTTGTAGGGGTGCATAAGATAGAGAAGCCTAGTACTTTTCATTTTGAATCAAGCGGTTTTGTATGTCAGATGCTCTCTATGAAAATAATAAAGTTATAAAAATGGTTTTTTGAGCTTCTTCGAAACGAAAGTAAACGGTTGGAAGTTTATAATTGAACTCTTATCTGTTAAAGTAGATTGTAGATGCTGTGCCGTTGCAGTTGGTTTTTGTATTTGTTTGATAGTTCTGTGAAGAGTTGTCTGAAGATCGCTGGATATGTGAGATCCTTATCTCTAATAAGACATGCTCTTGTCTATTGTTTTACTTTGTAACATCTAGTGAGGGAACTTGTGGAATTCAATGGGACTGTATGAATGGAGTTCATATCCGACAGTCTCGGCAATTTAAATGTCTCTTACAATTAATGAATCTAATCTGAATCTATCTGGGCTATTGGTATTTGTAGATGACATTAAATTTATTAGTGAATCATTAAGTGTTGGGTGTTATGTAGGTTGGTAATTTTGATGGATTGCCGAAAAACATTTGTTGGGTGCATGCTTCCACCTGTACGCTTTGTAAAAAAACCTGTACGCTTTGTTTTGGCTCGAGTTACATTTTAATTCCACTGTGGTGGACTGCATCTAGTTTTTTGAGAGTTGAATTTCTGGCTGACGAATATAACGAATTCCGTATTCCATGGTGTGTCTATATAGTAAGGTTTGGTTCAGAATTAGTAGTTTACAGAAGTGTACCATGCTGAAATAATAATGCCACTTCGTTGATAGCGATCAGGAATAGGGCAACCGTCAGGACGTATCTTTGTAGCATTACGTTTTCTTGGATACATGATCGGGATAGTTTATGCAGCGCATGGAAGTATGAGACGCAACAATACTACCCAGTTCTGTTTACTAGCTGAACTTAAAGATATGTCCGATCTTCTTATGTTTTACATAATGGCTAGTGAATACAACAAGATTGTCTATACTCGCTAATGATATTAATCACTTTTTGATGACGTCCTTATAGATGAACAGACAATTGGTATTAGTATTACATATTTGATGATTAAGATTCAAAATAGAAGCAAAATTGATTGTCCTATCTGTGACCTGCGTGCGTCATTTCTAATTAGAACGTTACTCCATACACACAAATCTAAGAATCAAAAGAACATTTTTATTATATTTTTTTCGGATAACATATATTTGAACAGTGAAAACATATTTGTTCAAGCATTTTTTATTTTTACAGTGAACAAATATTTGTTCAAGCCTTTTCTTTTAAATAATTGTTTTAATGACATATTTTTAAATATAATATTTGTTAATCGAAATTTGTCTACTTCTTACGACCACAGAAAATGCTTCCTGCGCGCCTTCGAAAAGGTGTGCTGCCCGACTTGAACAACGAAGAGTATTTCCCGGTGCTGGGCTCCGCCAAACCCGAGGAGGTGAAAAAGAAGAAAAATGAACCCGGTTTCGAGGAAGTTCGGCACGGTGGCCGAATGCAGCGATCCTCCGACCTGCCGACCAACGCGCCCGTTACCGTGAACAATCCTTATGGCTCGCTGGCCGACAGCTAGAAATGCGAACGGTAATTTAAATCTCTGCTAACAATCTACAATTTTCTAATTTTTTTCTATTCATTTTTAGATCCTTTTTCCCCCGCAAGAGGTTCGGATTGCTGCCGCCGTCGCTTTTGTAGCTGCATGCCGTCTAGATAATTCACTCCTACACAAACACACACACACACATGCAACACGTAAGCAACGGTTTTCGCAACTATGAAAAAACACGTAGCATCAATTTATCTCAAGTCGCTAGTGCGGGGGGCAAGCGCAAGCGCACGAAGGCAACATCTAAATAAATCAACAGCATCATTAATAACAACGACATCATGGTGGTGTGGTCATTCAAATTATGGAATAAAATTTTAAACGATTATTTTTATTATACATAAACAGAAACACTGAGACTTTTTTTTGGTTTATATTTTTATTTATTTAATTTTGCGTTTAGTTTTGAATGTTTTGTGTCTGTGTGCATGAGCGTATATGTGTATTTTTGTGTGTGGTTGGGTAGACATTTAACTAATAAATTATAACGACAACTGCCTTACAAAAAGCGGCTTCCGATTTGCAATTCAATGTGAGCGTGTGTGTGTGCGATATCCTGCGCACACCCTTTTTCCTAAACATTTGTACGTGTCATTGCCAATAAATAGAAAGAAAAATCCGATATAAAATCGAGTGTTTTGCCAGTGTGGTAGGAAAATTTTTATGTTGTAGCAATTAGGTCATCTGCCGTACACGAGTCCAAGTAGCTGAAAAGACAGACAGAAGAGAGGATATTTGAGATTTAGAAGTTCAGATCG
Organism: Bolitophila hybrida; assembly: GCA_027564075.1. Lineage (NCBI taxonomy): Eukaryota > Metazoa > Arthropoda > Insecta > Diptera > Mycetophilidae > Bolitophila > Bolitophila hybrida. The sequence goes on from JANSTU010034971.1 coordinate 7,708, forward strand.
TCCATGGCACGGATGTCGGCCTGGCGTTTGCACCTTTCTAGGTATGGCTGCTCCACTGTATCCCGGTACTCATTCAGCAGAACTTTCGAGAGCATTGTTTCCGGAAATTGTTTCAAGAAGTACACCCAGCAGCGCATGAGCCTGAAAAAGTATTAAGAAAGTGTAATTGATATAAATTAATCAACTAAAGTATTACCCTTGAGTGTCAGTCTCGATCTCACGCAGTTCGCGTGCATACAACGCCGGATAATCCTCGAGAATGTCCAGATTAGATAGCATAGCATCGTCGATGGAGTAAACTTCACCGATTATATTATGTCCAATACCAGGACGGTCGAGAAGGAAGGGTACGTTATAACGTGTACCCACAACTAGTGGCAACTTCTCGACCGTTCGTCCTACGTCTACAAGAGTGGCCACGCCATTTTCGGCCTTCGTCAGCCAGTGATGGTTTGGCTGAGCCCGTTTTAAAGTGCCGTAAACAAAAACTTTTATTGCTGTGGTCCCGGTCGACATTTCTACAAATTTAAATTTGTGGTTATTGTTTTTTAAATTTTAATTTAAGTTTTTAAATACGTTTTTAAAGAATGTGTAGGCTTTAATATGTAAGATTTTATTAGCAAAAGGAAAACAGTTTAAGTACAATATTATATTGATTAGACAGCAGAAGTGGGAGCTACGAAATCGGACTCGTCCAGCACTTTCGAACGCAGCTCCTTCTTGATATACGGATGCTTGGCAGAGTTTTTATATTCGGTGTGATGCGGTAGCTCGACTAGATTTTCGGGAAACTTGTCCAGAAGAAAAACGTTGCAAGGAACTTTTCTAAAAACAAAAACACAGAAATATAATATTTAAAAACAATTGCAGATTTATTTCGAACCCCTCGCCGATGCCCATATTCATGTTCTGCACGTCACGCTTGTATAGCTTCTGACAGTCTTCCAGATTGTCGAGTATCTCCATCATGCGTTCGTCCACCTCGTAAATTTCACCAGTGACGTAGCCTCCGATGCCAGGCCGATTGATAAGAAACGGAATATTATAGCGCGTACCGATTACAAGCGGCATCTTTGTGGTGGTGGTGGCCTTGCACCAGTACTTGGCTACTCCATTGCTGGAATTCTGCAGAATAGAGTGGTTGGCCTCACCTGCTTTCAGGGTACCGTACACGAACAGTTTCTGCAGAGCGCTGCTAGCATTCTATGAAATTCAATAAGTCATAAACAAAATTGTTAGAAAAATACAATATTCCACAAAGCTAAAAATAAAACGTCTTCGTGTTTTTTTACAACTATATATTTTATGTATGTTTATATGCATATAATACGCATTAAACTTTGTGTTCGTGATTTTTTTCGTTTTCGTTTTTCTACTGGTTTAATTGACCTTGTTTTTGCGAGACCGTAGGATTGGTCAAAACAGTAAGATAACTTTTTTATATTGTGAAGATAATATTTTATTATACATGATTATAGAAATATAATTTTATGTTCTTATATTTATTTATTTAATGAGTATATTCTCCGTTATTATCAGTTTCACTCGATAATTGCGACATGCAAATTTTCTTGATAAACATTTCCAAAATTATCATCTTCAATGTGTAATTAGAGCAAATATGCATTTAAGATATAGCATAAAATAGAAATTGTTTGTTCATTTGTTTTATATAAGATATATTTGAAGTACACATTTTGTGTATAAAAGATATATGTATATGCAAATTGCAAATGTAAAAACATTATTTAAAAAAATAGGAGATCTTTAAATAAGTTAAAATACTTTTTTTTGGGTCATTTATATAGACCCAAAAAAGTATTTTAACTTAACTTAAAAAAATGTAATGTGATGATTTGTTTTGAGCTACTCCTAGTAGTAGAGCTTTCATGTTTGCTCAACTAGTAGTAAGTATCAAAAAAAAAACCGACAATGCGATTAGGAGTCTAAATCCTTGAATCTAATCAATTTGACCAGCAAATGTTTTAGAGATCTATTTAATTCTCTATGCACCGATATATTCGAAATATTGGAGCATCAATGCCTTTCGCATTATACTACTGTATCATAATATAAGGCAAAAATTTTGAGCAATGACTAGCAAAAGTTCGTCTCGGTTTAGAAATACATTTTTTGGTATAAGTCGCTTTTTCAGTTTCATTGATTACACATACAATCTTTTAAATTGGTTAAAATTAGTGGGTAGACATCATGGTTATTAGGATGAAAGGAGATGGCAACCTTTGTTCACTGTAAGCATTAAGCTCATCAGTTAGGATAAAGAAGATTGCTCCTTACCCATTATCACTGTTTTCTAATTCTGGGATGAGAAAAAAAGGTAACCACCAAACCAGAATTCCTACCTCTGAAATCTGCAAGTGCTACATTACATTCATTCAGGACGTATTAACCAAAATTTCATGAACGCACAAATAGTTTCCTTTAATTTTTCCTATTCTACCAGTACTATTTTCAAAGTCTATAATTATAAGTTAAAGAAGAAACTATTTCAGAATCAATTTTAACATGAATAACGAAGAGATGATAAAACAGGTTTTGTCACAACTTTTAATGTACCTGCTTCCTTCATAAATAAATAATAAATGTTTTATAAATGTACAAACGAATAGACGTATGGTTTAGTTTTTTTTTTTAATTGATAATCTAGATTCTAGATGTACTCACGATCAGTTATAAAATATAGTGCACAGTCGTGCAATAAAATATTATAATATATTAAGAAATAAAATAAAAACCATATTTTATACCTATTTTATGTAAATTTTTAAAAATATCTTTGTATTTAAAAATTAAAATAAACAATAACAAATATTTGTTTGAATAAAATAATATGGAATTGTAACTGAAAATATAACACATATGTACAACAACAACTGTATATTATATATAATTTAAAACGCAATTGTCAGTCAATTAATAAATAATAATATATTATCATCTAATTTCCGAATATTTATATATATGTATTAGGTCCTGCAACACTATTCGGGACATAAGGCACCATTCGGTGATTCGATAATATAATTTTTCGGCAGATCAGGTTATTTATTAGCCTATAATCCGAATAAGATTTATTAAAGAATTTTAGGACGTAATAAAAATAATACTTTCACAATGTTTCACAAAAGTACATTTTAGAAAAACTTTTTTTATTTAGCTTAATAAGTTTTTTGGTATAATTTTAAAGAATGTTTTCGAAGGGTAAAATTCAGTCAAACATATTTTTGAGACCGAATAAGAAAGTCGGGGAGAGTGCAATTATTCCGTGGTTGGTTATTAATTTTAAATTTTAAATAAATCCAATTTACATTTTTCATTTAAATGACCATTCAAAAAAATAATCCTGTAAAGAATAAACTTCGAAATGATATAGTGCAGGTACTTAATAGCTACGAGTCAATAAATGGGACAAATATGTTAAGTGTCACTACAGCTACATTTCTGAAATTTTAAAATAATATAAAATTAATCGAAGTTTACCCTTCGAAAACATTCTTTAAAATTATACCTAAAGACTTATTAAGCTAAATAAAAAAAGTTTTTCTAAAATGTAAAATATCGACTGTGCGCCTCCACATCGTTTTCGGTCTACCTCTGATACGACTTCCTTGCGGGTTCCATTGCAGCGCTTGAGCGCAACCGTACAAAAGGACCGATTTGACGTTGGAGTCGAACAGTCTCAGCTTCGTTCGTTTTGACAGCTGAGTAAAGCGCCAGACGACGCTGAGCATCGCAAAGGCTGATCGGGCTTTGCACAAATGTCAATGTCTGTGCCTCCATCAACAGTTAACAAGCTTCCGATGTAGCAGAATTTATCAACAATCTCAACGGGTTCACCGTTGAGTTGGATAGGCTGCACCCGTTCGCTTGTGTTAAGCC
>JANSTU010034982.1:0-11604 GCA_027564075.1 Bolitophila hybrida
TCTGGAGACTCTCTCTTTTCGTCGTAAAAATGCAGATATTTTCTTCTTGTTTGATCTGTTATGTAATCGTATCGACGTTCCAAATTTGCTGTCTCTTTAAGATTTCAATGTCCTGTTCAAAACGACTCGTTCACATGTCTTCTTTGTTTGAGGAGTCATAGATCTAATTATGAGCTGAGCCTGTAAGTATAATGTCTGATGCTTTTAATGACATCGCTAGTCTCTTTCCCATGAAGAATTTCGGTAGATCACACGTTCAAGGACATGTTATAATTTAAGGATTTTGATAAGTTTATGTATATCAATCCTCCCTCCTATACTTGCCAAATAATAGCAATTGTGATATTATTTTGTTTGGGCTGGAGTTAGTCCTTGGATATATTATAATATATTCTAGGCTGAATTGTTTATTCCGATATGACACTCTCAGCTTATTTAAGAAGACCCTCAGAAAATGCGGTTAAATCGGAAAGCAAGTTTCTTTAGGTTGGTGGTATATGATGTTTTTTAATAGTCTTAATGGCCTATTCCAGGTGCATATACATAAACATTTTTAAAAAGAAGTCAAGTCGTTTTGTGAATACCCAATAGTTTAGTAACAAACAAATGTACGCACATTTAATCCACTTAAACAGTTGCAAGCCATAATTATAAACCATTCCTACGAGGGTTGGTTGAGACCACTTCAAGATATGCTCTAAGAGCAAATCACCAACCCCACCGCTAACTACCCACTTTATAATATTATATATACTTACAACTCACGTACATGCCATAAATACAGAAAATTAGACCTATAATGTGACCAAATTTGAACCACCTCATTTCCACCGGGTGCCTGGCGGGCAATTAAGAGGCAGGCGACGAACGCAGCAGCCGCAGTCGTACCGACACAATTGAGTTACACACATATAGAGAGATGAGGTTTATTAACCATGCCACGATTGCAACCCCTATAATAACATATGTATATTGTATATGTATTTGTTATGAATATATGAGTGTTTGCCTTTGCGTACAGAGAAAAAAATAATTATATAGCAAGTATGCAATGCCTAGAAGTGTGTTCTTTGATTTCTTCGTAACACATATTTAATATATATATGCACCCCGTGCAACATACCGTGCGAGCATAAAGTTTAATAAAAGAAACGATGTTTATGCGCGACTGTATGCGACGACGCGAATTTAATGCGCCACGTGACTTGAGCTAATATTGAAAAATATCTAGAAACTGCCACTGTGTACCCCGAGGGATGTATACAAGTCGAGAAACTCATCTGCACTCCCTTATAATAAAATATATCCACGCAAAGAATATAATACGCGTGTCTGTCTGGCGAAGCGTGTGTGCGTTTGCAAGCAATGAAATAAAAGTGTTGAAAATGTAATTTCGTGTTTGCTTTTTTAACGAGATGATTGAAAGAGCTCTTGCGCGCGCATGCGCACATGAATACAAGCAGGGGTGCAACCGGAGATGAGCACGCTTTGAAATAAATGAAGAAAAAAAAATGTTCATGTTGGGGAGATCTTATCAATTCAGATGCGGTCCAAAGTGCATATCGTGTTAGTGTATTTAATGTGTATGTATTTATGCATTAAGATGGTTTTTGGGTGCGTGAGGTTAATTGTGATTTATGATTTCCGTAAGAAGATGTTTTGTGTTAGATTATATTTTATACTGCATGAATTTTTAATTTTGATTTTTACTTTTTATTTTTTTGTACTAATTCTGTGTTTTTTTTCTAGAAATAAAAAAACAAACAAATATTTAAATATATAATCACACTATTAACGATAACGATATATTACAAATTTAAAACAAATTTATATTATTATTTCCGAAACCATCATAAAATGTTTTTTTAATATAATATACAAGTCTAAAGCTTTTTTCATATGTTATTTATAGCATAATCTAAGAAACGCTACGTTTTTTTCTATATTCACAATAAATTATAGATTAAACATTAAATTTTCTTATCTGGCGGCTTAAACGATTCGAATGAGTTCAATGTACATTGTACCCGCGCATCTAATCGAAACGACCATCTCTATTTCTCAAGTGACTATATGTTTTATTATGTATGTTTTCATGTTTTATAGAGTGTGTTTATGCGGCCACAGGCGCTCTCACACACACATAACAATTTGTCTCTAATAAGACCGCACACATACAACGAAAACAAGAACTATAAATCGTTTATCTATTGCGCTTGTGCCGATAATAATAATCGTTCGGGAAAATCTGTGAGACAGCGTTTTAAACATAAGCAAGTACAAATAATATAGCAAGTACTTATACAGAAAACATAAACACTATACAAACAAATAATGATAAGTAATGAAGTGCACAAACGCTGCGGCCAAGAGCAAACACTCGTGCTCGATGGCTTGAAGTCTTCCGCCAAGCATCACAAGATATGTCCACCGTATGCTAGTTTTCTTACTCTTCAGTGTGTTTATATGTTTATGTATATGTATAAAATAATGTACAGTTTTTGCTTTGGCCGGCGGTGTTCCTCTTTGACGATCTACGATTTCAGCTTTATATGCACACAATATAAATCCGAAAATTATTTATGCGCGATTCCCACTGCGCCGCTTTCAAATAAATCAAAAAAATCCAAGCGCGAAGAAATGTGTGTTTTCCAGCACAAGCGCAAAGATCGCGCCAAGACGACAATCGCGAGCAAAATGTACATATATCCATATGAGTGCGCATTCTTGAGAATGCTTGGCGTCGCATAAATTCACTGCGTTTTTTTGTGCGGTACTTTTAATGCAGTTAATGCAAAATATGCGTTAACCGGGATCGTGCCGAAATGCGATCGAGCCACAGAAAAATACAGTGCTGGTGGTGGATACAAGATTATGTGTATAGAATACAAATTACAGTGGAATTTTTAAAGCAACTTTTAAAACGGTAAATTATTAGCGAATAATTTGGCCGCTGTACATGTACAATTACTGGATTTACTAGTACAAGGTCATATTGACAAAAATCCGGCGAACCCAATTTTTATTAAATTTATATCCCCGTGGAAGAAATAAATTCTTTTAGTGCTATCTAAACAGTCGAGACTTGTCTCTTCGGGAACTAGGTTACGATCTGGAATAATGTGTTGAATGATATGATATTATATTTAAAAGGAATGGTGCCTTTGTCTATGAGCTCAGTCTATAAAAATCATCCAAATATACAGTCTTCAAAGGGTAGCTTATCTGAATCAAATAGTGCCAAAATACTGCAACAACCCAAGCATACAAAACTAAAAATTAAATAAATCAGAAAGAATTACTTTTTAATGATCGTGATTTCAGGGTAACCCTTTCACGTCATAAACTAAACATCAATTTGATAGAGGACAATATAACCAAACCATTGTTTATGCTGCATCGTCATTTACAATGGGCAAAACCCCTTTTCGCAAAATTCTTAGCAAATGACGTCATACATCTATTAACACGCACACATGGCTTGCAGAAACGTGTATGTGTGTGTGTGCTTCACTTCTTAAAACGTCCTCATGCGCACGCAAATCGCGGTATTTACCACTTTACCAATATTTCTCATATCTAAACAGGCATCTCCTCTCACCAAGCCAACGGAGACGCTCTCTATCTGCTCTCTGCCTCGTTCCATATTAATATAACCACGACCTCGCCGCTAATACAAAATACTGTGTTTACCAAATACCATGATATGCAACACCTTCGACTTGCATACTTATTGTATGTAGAAATATGCAAGAGAATAAATTCAATTATGTTTGTATAGAATCGTGCTCTTTGCCCGTTTCCTCTCACGAGCACTTTTCATTATTTTCAAAGCAAACGATTACTTAGTGCTAACGCTCCGATGTCTACGCTCTCAGTCTTCTCATAACCTCGGTCGAGTGCGGTACAAGCGCGTACGCGATTGCTTATCTTTCACCGTTAATGTCAATCGTGAATATCGAATAAAAAAATAAATAAATAATTTATTCTCGCGCCGTAATTGAATGTAAATCGTGGAAAGTGCATATTTAAAAAAAAAACACCAACAATACAAATCGCACGAGGAAAAGTCACTGTCTTTGGTCCGTGAAGCATATAAGGAAAAACCGGTGTAACCAATAATATATAATATTGTGCGAGTACGTTTTTCGCTGAATTGCAAACGAGTTTTTTCGGGTTCGCTTGCGATTCTGTGTATTTTGTGTGTGTGATGCAGTCGAGAGCCTGCTGCAATACCGAATTGTTAAAATATGGTGCAATGTGATTTCTAAGTAATAATAATAATAAAAAAAAGAATTTCAGCGCAAAATAAATAAATTTACATACAAGTCAAGTGTCGGTTTTACGCGAAGACAGAAAATGCGCTCGAGTGTTATCAGTGTCGTGTAACTGTGTATACATAACACTAATCCATCGCGAAGATTGACGTGCGAGTACGGATTACGTGAGCGTGGTGAAGATAATTTGTTGCTTCAATTTACACCGTACATCGTACACGCAGACTGCGCAGTCTATACATACGAGAGTATATATAAGGATTAACGGCGACCTCGAAATGGTACTCAAAGAATCGTCAAACGAGACGCAGGATTATCAAATTCCTCAGCATCACGGCTTTAAGGTAAGTAAACATATGCTCGTGCAGTGCGCAGTCAGAGCATAGCTTCGTAATTGTAATTCGATAACCTGACAAGATTTCATATAGATAAGATCAGAATCGGAATTATCTAACAAGTATATTGTATTCGCTAAATAACGATCACATCGGATGACACATGAATTCCGGTTATCTTGACTTTTATTTTTGAGTTTACTACAAAGTTCAAGGTTACGCATTTTTGCTTTAAATGCAAATGCGCGATTCTACGTTGAACGGATGTTTTACGTGCACAATCGCCGGTTGTAATCTTCAGCGATGCATTATTGCACGTTGTCCGCGTGCATTTGAAAATATATAAATTAAGATCGAAACGGATACGCAAACGAGTAATTAGGAATTGCACTTGATCGATGTTATGTGGAAGCTCGTATCGTTGGTTGATTAAATTGTTTGAGATTATGTAATGTTGTTTTTGTAGAATCAATTATTATTTGTACCTCTTATCTTGAAAGATGACTTAATACAATATTATTTATTATTGACTATACATTGTAATATAGTAATGATTATTATTTATATTTACATTATTTTTAAATTGTTTAATATAATTTAAGAATTATCAGTAAATAAATATGATTTGTGTATAAAGTTTCCAAAATGTTTTATATAAATAAAAAAATTTTTCGTGATTTAAAATTAAAAAAAAAACTTTAAATTAATATTATTTTAGTACAGAATTACCTAGTAATCGAATATAAATTTAACAACCAAAAAGTCGGAATAATAAAATTTTCCGAAAAAAAATAGGTTTTTTTTATTAAATTTTTTCGATTTTTCAAAAAAATATAATATATTAATCAAAAAAATAGAAAAAAAACAAAAACATTCTAGATAATTGAACAGAAATAATAATATAATTCAAATTAAATTATCTTTTTTTATTTAAAGAAAATCGACAAAAAATAGATTTCGAACATTTTTTTTAATAATTTGCTACCATATGTTTAAAATGTTTAGATAGGTAATTTGTATGTACGGTTCCATCAAAATGTATAACACAATTTACTTGCAACCAAAAAAAAATCTTAATCTTAAAAAAATGTCACAACATATTTTCGAAGAATAAAACTGATTCCTAACCACATGGTTAAATGGTCATCCGATAATTCTTTGAATAAAATAGCGGGATAAGAATATCCGCTTATTAAACTGATTGGCGTCACGAGAATTACCACGACAACGATTCTCATAAACATGAATTATTATTATGTTATTTTAATGTATTTTTTAATTTTATTTTTTTAATTTTTAAAATTTTTAAAATTTGTTTGTCTTTTCTGTATATTTAATTTCAATTATTTGACAAAAATCCAATACCTATCATATAATATCAAATATTTACATAGATATAAAAATTCTGTTTCATCATGACATGTTTATAATTGTAATCTAATTAAAAAAAAATAATATATATAATACCAAAGACGTACTGTCGGCGCAAAGAATCTATTTACCTAACCCAAAAGACATTCAAACGTAGAAAAAACAGCATTATCTCATTTTTCTTTTCATTTAATTTCCGCAGAAAATGTACGCAAAAGCCGTCTACGAGAACATTGCCGAGAGTCCCGACGAGCTGGCCTTCAAACGCGGCGACATCCTCAGCGTCATCGAGCGCGACACCGACGGCCTGGAGGGCTGGTGGCTGTGCACGTTGCGCGGCAGACAGGTAAATAATCTTTATATACATACACAATATACGCATAAATTCAAAAATATATTTATGTATACCTTTCGATTCTAAGATGTATTGCATAACATTAATTTATATGTTCTTTCATCTTGCGAGCTCAAAACATATTATAAAATCTACAACGACACGTCTCTGAAACGTGCTCGAAACTCGGCTAAGGGAATCAAAATTTAAATGCGCCCGGCTTCCGAGGACAGGACGCGAAGGGTTTTCGGCTCACATGCGTCGGAGTGTGTGTGTGTTTGTGTATAGGATTCGATTTTATGCGTTGGAAACATTTATCATCATTATACCCGACTCAATCGAGAAAATTTCAATATGTCAAGCTATTTTCGATGAACAACCCGAATATATTTAGCATAATGGTCTATTTTCGGCTTGGACAATGCGCGGTGCAGGGGTAATTTAGTCTTTTATATGATGAAAGATAGATTTTGTAGAAACACAAAAAAAAACTGTATTTGTTTATACAAATAATTTATTATATTTTTTTTCGTTTGATCTTTAATGAAATCATATCCTAAAAGGCCCCTAAATATACATTTAAGATGTTATCAACCAAACAAATTTATTATACATAATGTTTAGGAAGTGAAGAAGAACATATTGTAATTTATTTTGTTATCTTTTTCGTATGAAGTATTTTTACCATTCCATGGTTTTCACACCATTGACTTCGTGCCTCTTTTCTCAAACAAAATAAACGAGCGTATAAGTTTTATTGGGTGGTGATTTCATTGCAAATTTCTTGTTGTATACATTGCAAAAAAGTATTTACAAAAAATCAACGTCATACAATTTTGAGTTTTCCAGCACTGTTTACACTACATATTGCACACATAATCATAATATAAATTGACTTTAACAAATTATATGTAAAAAAAAAAACTTGCGAAAAGCTTCACCCTAGAATTCCATAGAAAATACAATTTATCATCATTTATATAGAAAAATCAACCATTTGTGTTGTATATACACATACAAACCGAGAAATCAGCAAACAATACAAGGGATTCACTGTGGTGGCCACACATTCATTTATACACAGAAATCGTTAAATATAATGTACATAATACAAATATAGTGACAGATGCGCTATTCATTATTTTGCAACGACCATTAATAACACGCGCAATTCAATAAAACCGAATTTGTATACGCGCGACGCTTTCATTACCTATTATTGGTATGCCTTCGATTTCTGTATAGAGAGTGAAATACGATGCTCGCAGCGGCATAGGCTAAATGTATATGTAATTATATGCCCTTTTTGCTGAGCTCCAACACTTTGACTGGCCGAAACGAATTTTGATTCACGCACACGAATCATTAATTATTGTTCATCGGAATCCGGTGCAAAGGTGAATTTTTGGCATATAATAGCCGATCGACGCATATTTCGGTCTCTTACTCATATATGCAAATACACATATATATATTTATAGCGTACGCATGAAATTGGTATCTAATCTAACGCGGTGCCGAATTAGCATATCAAAAACAAACAATAGGAACCATTTGTGCCCCGTCACGAGCGGACGCATACCAATTGGAATGTGTCTGCGAGTATTATTATCGATATGTATATGTACACGGTCTGGATACAATTATTGATATTTGAAAGCCGACATTACGGCCTAGTTATGTCAGAATCCTCATTGCCCGTCGACAGTCTGTCTGCGCTTGGCAACGACACAAGCAAAACTTCAATATAACAAATCCTATAAACAATGCTGCCGGAATTCTGAGCGAATTTGGATCTATATTATGTCTTGAATGTGTCTGAATAATGTAACTCGATATTCCTGTGTATATTATTAGAGTATAGTTTCAGTATGGAAAACCGCAAATCATCTAAGCAGAAGAAAAGTACCGCATACGCACACATTAGCATTGTGTACACATTCTTATTTCCTACATAATACGACGCAAATGCTCGAGTTAACCCCCGGTCGTGGATAAAATATCAAATATCACAAAAATATTACATATTTAATGTTGTTATAATGTCGGCGAGTGAGTGTGTATGTTTTCCGTCGGGAAAGTTCAAATTGTGCATATTTTTGCTATTTTTCGGGGGATAAAGTTTTTCGAGTATGGTACATCCATAACAATGGAGTGAAGGGTATTATTCGAAATAGAGGGAAGGTAGTATAAGTGTATAAGAGTGTGTGTGGAGGTGGGTTCATCACAAAACCCCGAAACACGTACGGAAATATGTATTCAGTATACATTTATCTGAGTATGTATATGTACTTGAATGGAATAATTGAACCCTGCAAACGAGAATATATACACATATGGAATTATATAATATATAAATGAGTGAATTTGTGTGGAGCATCGTTATAAAGTTTTAAAATTGGATTTGAATGGAAGTAGGCACATAAATGTTCACCGAACTTTGAATATTTTTCGATGCATAACATTATATTATAATCTATTCTATACGATTCAAAAAAAAAACAAAATAAATTTAAAAATTATGCAAATGCTTTTTAAATTAAAATGAAATGTGTGAAATTTAAAATAATTTATGTAATTTTTTGAAATACATTTATTTCAATTAAAATATCAAGAAAAAAATATACTATATATAGTATATACATTTGCCTTTAGGATTCGATGTAGAATATTTCTGGATAGTATTCCAATCCATTATTTCTGATGTGTCTGCTCCTAAAATTTGTTTTTTTTTAATTCAAAATTTCTAAATGTATTCAATCGCCCGAAATCTCCATACTTAACACACAATTCCAATACCTTTTAAAACTTCCTTGTGCGGTGTATTACATTTAATTTAAACAAAACCCAAACTTTTAAAGGTCGTTAAGCCTAGAACGACCTTTCGCCAAGATTGCGTTTAGCACCATTATGTCCATATGTCTGGAATTATGCCCTAACTTATCTCGTCCGTCGTCAGACTTCTGACGATTGCATAACTTTCTCAGAACATTATGGCGCTACTTTATGCGATTAGACGAGCATGCCGCTGACACCCTAACGCTTGTGTGGGCGAAGACGTATATATGTACTTTGTATATATAGAACTTAAGTCATAAAACGTGTCCGAAAGGACTATGTGGTGTATTGAAATAGGACATACATATTTAACACATTTAATATATGTATTATTTTTTTATGTATTTCTTTTACAAGCGAAATAATAAAGTTGATCAAATATATTTTATGTATACACATACACATATATATTTGTACAAAAATGTGTATAGAAGCAATAGAAATTGTAACGGCCGGGAACGCGAACAGTGAAAATAGGAAATTGGTGTTCGCTGTTCAAATAATGGCTCTCGTCGATAAAAGCGGAAACTTCGACTGTTTGTTTTTGCGGCCGGCAAGCAATTTATTATGGACAGGTTGGCACACACCAACATATAAATGTTTGGCTCTCTAGCTCTATAAAATATAATAAATACGATATTCTAGCTAGCATAAATATTTAGAAGCGTCAATATTTACGTTTATATATAAAATATATAGTGCTTTCCAAATAGACCCAGAATCTGTTACAGAATATTGCGTGAGAATATAATTTCCAAGAGTTTGACTGACACGGATGTTTGTTATTTGATTCGTTTTTTCTCTGCCACCCCGTAAAACATCCCGAAACAGGTTTTATTCGGTATACGGAAAACATCATATCGACGGCAGTCTACCATAAATGGAGCGAAATAATAGCAAACAAGATGATTCGACAGAAATAACCGTGACAGCAGATATTTAAATATAAAATACTGTTTGGGGTATAAATAAAATAAATCGCATCATAAATCAGCATAAGATCCTTTTTTAAAATATATACAAAAAATAATAAGAAACACTCGAGCTTGCTTATAATATAAATCGAAGCCATAATTCAGGCAAACTCGGGGCCCGCACACTTAAACCCGCAGAAAACCTTTTACGGTAATCCGGTTCCGAAACAAGATTGTGCAAGTACTCTCGACCATCAGCGAGCACAATGGCGCATATAAGAATAAGGAAAAGTGAAAGTACACTGCGCCAGAACACTTCAACTCAATGGCAGGACACAATTCTTTCGTCCTGAAGTCTGTCGTAGTGTATGAGAGAAAGAGTCACGCCCGTTTTCCACGTCGTTATAACTTGAGCCTTAAGATTCGTTCGATTTTTCCCCGGTATAGTTATTCTTTTGTGACTATGTTGTGACTATGTCGGTAAATAATGTGTTTATGTGTGTGTGCGTTGAATGTACAAAACTACAAAGCCAACCCTTATGATTGTAATATATGTACATGCACATTAATACATGAAATCTGCTGAACGTCATAAATTCATGTTAAAAGAAACCACAATAAGGAATTGTGCGATCGTGGCACGTGTCTTCTTATTTCAAGCCGAATTTCAACCCTTATATGATTTATAATTTGCCGTATGCACACGCACACACATTTCCGCTCAGCATATAAGTAATACTTTTTGAATGAAATTTAGATTGAAATTCGTCATTAAACTTTTTGCCTATTCACAGCAAAACAATGCCGCCCGCATTTCTAAGACGCACACGTGCCAGTTTTAAGCGATTTCAAAACTTATAAATTCATGAATCGTTACATCGTCTATGAGTTATTATTATGAGATGTTCAATAACAAGGCACAAATACAAACATCAGGCAAAAGTTAAATTGGCGACAATTAAAGTAATGGGAACAACAGAACAATTGGAGTGAATTGATATTGCTTAGTTCTGTGTATACAGTTAAAAGGAATTGAAGCGCAATAAATCGAATCGTGTTTTATGGAGATTTTTTGGAGAGTTACCATTTAATAAACATCCTCTTCGCCAGATTGCCGTATTTGTCCAATAGAATTCCACTGGAGCATTATTAAAACAAAACAATTCCAATTTTAAATCCAAAACATTTTATCTTTCCGTTGTCCTCATTCACGCAACTCGCAATGTCACAATATTTACCTCGATACTATTCAACTCAAATCTACCAGGTCATGCAATATAATGTTCAGTTTTTATTGCTCGAAATATGAATGTTTGTTGTTACAATATACAAAGTATACCGTAATTACTAAGAGCTTAGCGAAAACTGGGCTAATGTGCGTATATACTGTATATGCGGGGGTGTTATTTCAAGATGTTGTGTGGCGTGCGTGCTGCGCGTGACGTGAGGGTATGCGCGGGTGGGTACAAGTATAATTATTATTACGCATCACTCTGACAGAGGGTTTTATTATTGCATGCCTGACAGTCAGCGAT
>JANSTU010034993.1:0-11600 GCA_027564075.1 Bolitophila hybrida
ATTTTTACTAGTAAAAAGTCCAAAATCAACATTTTTACTAGTAAAAAGTCCAAAATCAACATTTTTACTAGTAAAAAGTCCAAAATCAACATTTTTACTAGTAAAAAGTCCAAAATCAACATTTTTACTAGTAAAAAATCCAAAATCAATAATTAAAATTTAAAATTCAATAATGAAAATGATGCTATGTTAAAATAAGTAATGTAGTTAAAGGACATTATCGAATTAAAGAAGAATGCTGACATAAAGGTATTCGAAAAATCCTTAAAGGTCACCTGATCAACAGGTAAATGCAATGGAATATTAATAATTTACAAAAATTTATTTGTTTTTATATAAATATAATTAAATATGCAATTTATGTAAACACTACATGTGTATATTTCGCATTCCCGGCATCATTTTAATATAAATTCAGTCCACAATGATTCTCATAAATTGATATATCAAAAAGATCGATTTTTCTGTCATTAAATTCAAAGAAAACTCATTACCTTCACATCGTCAACAATAAATACAATATAGACAATATTATATCAAAATGATGTGTACTATAAATATTCTAAAGCCCCAAAATATATTTATATTTATATATATATGTTATCATTGTAATTATTATTTATTGTAATATAAAATAATATATACGTACACAATTGAACATGACACTCGAATTCCGACGATAGAATAATGAATTGTTTGTTTGAATAATTAGTTTCTTTAATTCATCTGTCGAAAGACTCTCGACTCGCGTATTGTACTCGATAATATCGAATTATAATGAATATTGTATATTACACAGTGCCGTATATACACATGCATACTTACTTGTCTATATATATATATACAGCTTTTATTTATATTATAGTAAAACGTACACATGAAGAAGATGATTTGCATTTCGAGGCATCCACAACGCGGTCGGCACGGCTCATCATCTTCATCGAAAGCATCTGTGCAGCACTACTTCGAAAGTATATTAAAATCAAAAGTATGAGGCATGATAATTCAGAATTCCATATTATCCACGAGAGTAAATATGCATATAATATAGTACAAATTATCATGCAGAGCGCGAACGTCTTTGCGTGTTCTTATGTGTGTGTGTGTGTGTGTGTGTGTGCGTATACAAAAGGAACGCCATTCGTCTTCCGCGATGGCTTCTTGCTGTTTTTTACGTATACATCGTTGTTGTATTTCACAGCTCATAGGGGGTTGATTGTTTTTTTATACGTTGATTTTATTGTGTACGCTCTCGCATACAAAAGCAAATGCGCTATCTACGTGTATTGGTGGTATTCTGTTTGTGTATATATGTTGAATTGTGTCTGTGTATGTTCTGTAAAGTGTGGTCTCTAATGGTGAATCCAGAAATGGTGTTTGGCACGAGAGAACAATTGATTCGACACACCCACGATCGAATTTATCGTGTTGAGGAGAGTTGAATTTGAATTTAAATTTGAATTTTCCGACTGCATTTGTGGGCCGCATTATCGCATGTGGCCTGTGACGCCTTAAACAATGAAGTACTCTCGAGTCGATAAAACTATATTCTGTTCTGGCTGTACGACCAGTTCGGGTTTTCGGGAGAATATGTTTGTATGAATGTGTGTGGGTTTCGGTGTCTGAGCGCACATGGAACCCGAAACCAGTTCGACGGTTTGATAGGTAAGTTGTTCGCTTTTATTGTTCGGAGTCTCACCTCGAAAGTCAATCGAATAAATAAGTTTTTATTGCGGCTACTCCTGCTGTGTATAAATGTGTGTGTGTGTGTCTCGAGTGTGGTGCCGACGGAATTGGAAACATGCAGTTAGTTTAATGGACTTTAAATGGACCAAGAATTGTGGTAAAACTGTGTACTCGGATAGATGCAGAGAGTTGACACCACTTGAATGAAATTGCTTCATTTCTGTCACGAGTAGCAGAAAATGCGATATCCTGGTCTGATAATTATTGTAATACACGTATAAATTAACATATTGAAACATATATATGTATATATAATAACCTCCCCCCGCCCTAAAAGTCAACAAACCATATATATATAAGATTTATAAACATAACAAGTACTAATAGCAAACAAGTCATGCAAATATTATACAGAAACCGCGAATATAAAAGTGAACTTTATCATTTGAAACGAGTGCTGAAAATTGATTTTCTTTTTATGCACTAGTACATATACACAAATAAGAAGCAATAATAAATTTTTTAAGAATAAGAAGAAAAATCTTTAAATAACTATGTGAAAAAGTTTGCAAAGTTGTGTCTAGAGACAATATTAAAAGATTGCCCTCGGATAGAACACACAGAATACACGAAAAAACAATAAGTATACGCGTGTTTCCGTCGATTAGAGATTGGCTAGATTTAAGAATACTTTCGACAGAAGCGACACTGCGGGTCCGAATGCCCAGAGTGCACATGCTGAAGCCTCACCGCGTGGATCGCTCTATTTGAAGAAGTGTTCACAGTCGACGGTCAGCATCTTAGACGACGCTTCGAAAACAAGATTACTGTTACGCAAACTGCGCATGCTAAGTATATACACTTCAAACTACAATTGCCTGAAATTGCCAAAACACCCACAAGACGATTTCATTACATTTGCAGACATTGTAAATTGGGAATGTGAGAAGTTCAAGACAGGCCAACTATATGCGAATCAATTGAAGTGCCTTTTATTAATTGTGGGCTCAGGACGAGGATCTTAAGCAAACTCGACACTGATTTCGAAATATATCTCGCAAATTTAACAAAATAGTGTATGATGCGCTAAAAATTAAATCAGTTCAAACCTACACCTTTTGCATCAAGCATCACAGTTCAGCAGATATCTCGCCATAATATTAAAACATCACATCATAGCAACAATAATTCTTGACACATCAAAACCACTAAAAAAACTCATTGCTGGATCTATGGAGACATGAATTATGTCCAAGAATGCCCGTTCAAGGGTGACAAATGCAACCACAAGAAAGGGTTTTTGTAAATAAACCAATCTATCTAATCTGCCACACAATGTGAACACAGTGCAAACAACGCTTCCGGAGAAGAACTCACACTAAGTTCCCAATTTCATGCAAATTCAACTTTAACATCATTGTAGCCTCTGGAACTTGCTATGTGACAATTGTGGCTGATGTGAATCTCGTCGGACTCGACTGGATCGAACTCTTTGTTCTTTTATTTGTCAATAGATACAAACACTGCAAGCCCAAACAGATCAAACACATTTTATTGATAACTTATTAACCCATTTCTTGCCATCAACTTTATAGTGAATTATTAGGATGTTATAAAATATAATCAAAACAAAATTATGCTTATATTAAGTTAAGTATATTTACAATTGATATTTAATAAAAAAATAATAATGACAATGAATTTTGTATTTTATTTATTATGTTTACTCCCCGAGCGACGTTTTTGTGCGACAGGAGCAGTGGAGCAGATGCCAAATTGAAAAGTGATAAAAATCTAAAGAAACATGATTTCGGTTACATGTTTGATGCTACCAAAAAAATCTTGGTTGCTCGTATGCAGGACAACGCAGAGGTTACCATTGCCACTAATCACGTTCCGCTCGAGCCCTTGGGAATAGCAAAACAGTACGACAAAAAAGAAGAAGAAAAAGATTTCCATTCCAATGCCAATCCATAATAATGGAGTTGCTAATTACCGAGCAGCTGTTCGTGGCATGAAGTGGTGGAGGCCACTCTTTGTAAATTCCATCAATAGCACCGTTGTGAACGCATGGAAACTGCACGTCATGGTCTGCAAGATTGAAAATAAGAAGTATTTGCCTCAATTGTATTTCAAAACGATAATCGCTCGCCATATTATGCTCACACAGACGCCTGAAATGATTCCGATGAAGTATTATCTGATAATGACGATCTCCCTCCAAACTTACCAAATTTCAATCAGGCACATCATATTGTAGTTGAAGACATAAACCAAAAGAGAATGCGTTGCAAACTGTGCAAAAGCAATTCTTTGTTTCGCTGCCTGAAAAATATTGAATATTGAAATAATAATATAAAAAAATAAATTTAAAAATATGTTTCAAGTTATGAAGTATAACAATAAATTTTAAGAAATGAATAATTAAAAAAATGGTAACGATAACGAAAATTACAAATGCTGTTTTCATTCATTTTCTTTAACCGCCAATGTTGCGTGTACGCAACATAATTTTCCGGCTTAACGGGAAAACCGATTATTTGGGGTACCGGTCAGAAATAGGTTAAAAGATTATTATAATTAAATTCTGTTTTTTTGGTGGTGGATACAGAGCTGGACAGATTGGAGACCAATGCAGTTATCAGTTACATATCCATTCCCTGATCCAAAAATGATTTTTGCTGCTCTGAATGGTGGTGCTCTGAATGGTGGAAGGTTATTTTCGAAAGTAGATTTCGCTGATGCGTTACTACAATTATTAGTAGAGAAAGACTCGATACACATAGGACTAATTCAATACAATAAGCTACCATTCAAAATAAATTAGAGCAAATTATGGACGCAATGCTCGCTGATTTGAACGGTGTGGTTTCATTCCTCGATGATATCATTATTTTCTACTGCCGATCAGCATAACGAACACCTTTTTGTACCAAAATAAATAAGTGAGTGAAAAAAAACATGAAAACAAAAAAAAACACATCTAAACAAATAGACCTAAAAACAAATGTGCACTATTGGAACCAAGCCCATCGCTGTCTGCTCGCAAATCCATACCGACTTCGCCGGGCCATACAAAGGCATCATCTGATACAGATCGAAGCCTTTTCTAAGTGGATTGAGGTGTTTTCTATGAATACTACAACCTCAGGTCAGAGCTGTATACCGACAGCAACCGCTGCAACTGAATGGCCGAAGGATTAAAAAAGAGCCGTCTTGAATCTGCGCCATGTATAAATTAACAGGAAATACTTTTTTTTTTTGAAGATAATTGGTTTTTTGTCTATATATTTTGTATATCCAATAAGTATTTTAAGCTGAACTTTGAAGTTGAACCCTTTGTTATTTTTACAACAAAACACACAAAAATATTTGGAGGAAATAAACTCTTTAAGGGTGAAGGGCATCATAGTTTGGCACGTTCCAATCCCATCCCCCTTTAGCCATTGTCCCTTATACCCACAATTTCAAAATATCAAGATTCAAAGTTTATGGGTAGTACAGATGAAGTAGAGGGGGTTAATACCCCCTCACATAAAAAAGCGTCACCTTTTTATCCTATCTCCCTTAGGGGTTGTCAGATTTTATCTATCTTTTTTGTTATAGTTATTTAAATTACCTATTGATTGATATACCATCACCCCCTACCCTCTCTGTACCATCCATTAATGGTATATTTCTAGGGGAATGATTTACCTTAATTTATTATATATATTTAGTGTTTCCCCCGACATCCAATGGGGTCTGAAGTACTACAACCTAAAGTTTTATCAAACACATAGTAAAACTAATTTTTAAGGTTTAAAGGGCGAGTGTTAATGGTATATGGTAATGGTCATAAAAAAGGTATTTAAAAAACCTTACTTTAATAATTAACATTTTAGATTGTTCACCTCTCTCACGTCCCCTCCTTTACACATAAATAGAAAACATAACTTTTTGCCCCTATCTTCCTTAAGGGTAGTCCGATTGTTGATTCGCACAAAGCGAACGGCGAAGATGTCACTCCATGATTTTGTAAACCTTTCTTATGTGCCATCATCGTATGACACCAAATCCAGCCACTGACAACATTCTCACCCATGCCGAGGTAGATCCGCTGCCCATTGCATTAAAGAGGATATTAAATATCTAGGTGTAAATAGTTATAAATGTCACAAATTCGTCGGGCGCTACCAAGTATGGATTTAAACAAGAAATTTGTACAACGTTTTAAGGAAACAGAGAGTATTAAGCAATGTGGCTGCCATTAGGGCATTTTCGATCTTCCGTACTTCAACCCCTTCATTCGTCGACCACAAAACCACAAAAACTAGTCGGCGCTAATGAAACCCTTAGGGGTGAGAGGGCATCAAAGTTAAAAAAAGGGTTCAAGTCATATTTTGAGGTGTGGTGGGGAGTACCCGGGAGTGTATGGTATCGACTGAAAGGTATTTAAAATACCTATGTTTTGAAAAAAAGTTTATTAAAATAGGATAACCCTAAAGGGAGATAGGTCATAGGTATATGTAATTTTTTGTATTTGTGTGTAAAGAGGGGAGAGTAGGAGGAATAAGAGTTTCCGCACAAAGCCATACTATTTTATGGTTTGTGGAAATTATACTTTGACCGGAGTTATGTGTTCAAAGATTGCAATGATTGCAGTTTTTTACATGTTATCAGATAGAGTAGAATAGAGGGTAATATTTCTTGACTATCCGTCGTACTCATGTTAGTTTTTCGTTAGCGTGATTTAAAAGGTGTTTACCATAGGGTACTATTCCTTGGCCCCTATCCGCCGTTTTAAGGGTTGTGTTCTCTTAACGTGATTAAAAAGGTGTTGGCCATAGGTTACTATTCCTTGGCGCTCTATTCCCGCCATTCCCAAGGGTTGTTTCCCCTAAACGTGATTTAAAAGGTGTTTGCCTAATTTAAATTGCCAACATGTCTAAAGTATAATTTCCACGAACCCTTAAACAGTATGGATATGTGCGGAAACTCCTAATCTTTAATAAATAACCCTCATTTTTTGTTTAACCCTTTCATCCCCCCCTGTTATACACAAATACAAAAGATGACCTTTTTGCCCCATAGGTATTTTAAATACCTTTCAGTTAATAAACTCCTGGGTACCTCCCCCCCACACCTCAAAATATTTTACTGGTTTTTTTAAAAAACTTTGATGCCCTCTCACCCCTAGGGTTTTCAATAGATTTGGGGTCTACAAATGACCGTATTCTGTAGATTCGCCAACAATGTTATGGTTGTTGAACTTCAACAAGGTGCGCCAACGTGTGATAAGAAATCCCGAACGAATAAACGATAAATGGTACAGATAATGACCGTGAGCGAATCCAGCATTCGTCGTATCCTCAAAAAAAGCCTAAAGTAAGACCTTGCAAAAAAAGCCACATCACAAGAATTAACAAGTCTGCAAAGACGATGCTAGTAAGCATTTCGACATTTTACGGGTAACTCGTAAATAGGCTGTTATATTTTTAACAGCGGTAATCTAAATGGCAAATCGCCTTTGCTTTTTCAGCCAACGGGTCCAACAGAAGTTAAAATACACCAACACATAAACCGTGAAAAGGTATTTTAAGTTTGGAAGTCGATGGACATTCCAACTGGACTTCGCACCATTACCTAGAGCTAAAGGTACCCAAAAATGGTTGTCTGAAAATTTACCGGCTTTCATTTACGTAAAACAATAGCCTTTTTACTCACCAGTCTTAAATCCGCTTGACTATTCTGTATGGACCATTTTGCAAGCCAAGCTCTTGAGAGCGGTGACTATTTTAGTAATAACATTAAAGTCTGAGAGCCAATCTGATTATTAGTTGTCTTGCTTATCCTATTCGGCTAAGGCATATTTTTTATAAAATCTGGTAGAATTGTTAGTCGCTTCAAGCTTTTTCTTTATCAATTTTCAGTTCTCGTTTTTTTGATTTTATGAGCATTGAATTAACTTGATTTGGCTATTTCTTGTGTTACGAAGGATCTGATTAGGTCTTTTTGGGACATTTCAACAGAATTCAATACGAATGCTTAACTGGAACTTTTTGTTTGACACACAAGCATCAATAATAATAGTTTGGTTATGATTCTGTACTTTTGTCTGTCTGGGACCAATTTCTACAATTTAAATATATTTAAAGAAAAATAAATTTGTTTTCTTTTTGTAAAAATCCATATAAAACGTCTTGAATATTTATTTATATTGTATCCATTCGTGTAAGCTACCAAAAATCGCAAATTATTCAAGAAAGAAAATAAATTAAATATAACAAAGAAGACATTTCGAAAAATCTCAAGAGTCTAGACATTCTACGTATATATGAATAAAACGTGCCAATCACAAGGCTTTTCTTAAATGACTCAAACACGAACGTTCCTTTATATTGCGATGGTGCCATCAAATATGTACATACATATGCCGTTGTCTTTTGAGTCTTAAGCTAAATACGCAAAAATGCGTAATGAATAAATAAAAACCGACAGAAGCCTAGGAATTCGCCTAAATACATCGTTATGTATATGTATAAATTGTGTATGCATAGTATATACTCTCTATATTATGCATAATCTTCGCTTTCTTCAGATGGCTTGCTACTTAAGGATGCGTTGAAGTCAAGGAAAAATATACACAGTAACAACAACAAGAAAAAAAAAATGTCTCTTATTACAATCCTCCAAATTGTCCGGGTGCTCGCTGTATAGCGCCTAAGCCTCAAAGTCTTCGAAGCACTTCATAAATGCTTGACATTTCCACACGCATTAAATAACGTCTTATTCCACCGATGGGATTTAAATTGTTTATTTATGAGTTCAGAAACATGCAACACACATAAAGAACAGCACGCACACACATTCATATATACATATATACAGGCAAATGTGTAAAGAGAAGCTTAAAACAAAACAACAACAAAAACACTTTTTATTGATAAACATTGCAGAGCAAACAAAACATTTATTTCCCAATTCGACGCGGTGCGGCTCGACTTGGCGTGGAGGGCTTTCCTTAGGGACTTTTCAGGAAATACTTCTTCGATGTGTGTGCGCGTGTATGTGGGTGTGTCTAGGTTTTCAGACATTTTTCCGCACCCATATACATACATATAAATCTAAGTATCTTAGGGCTGATGTGTGTACATATATATATTTGTATTTTTCCAAATAAAATATTGATAGCAAAAGTCGAGAGTAAAATAGTCACATTCTACGTAAGGGATGAGTTACGTCTGGTGACTGTTTGGGGAGCACTTCTAATACGATTTTTTCCGGTATATATACTGTCTCGTCATGGGTTATGTTTTGTGGGAGTGTTGCGGATGACAGTGATTGACAGCAACTGACAACGGCACAAAATGCGGAATAAGATTCGGAAAATGATTTTTTTTCTGTTTATTCATAATACCGTGCCTCACGAGATACCCTAGAAAATAAAATAATCAACCACAAATAAAATCTATACATAGTATTATGTATTATTAAATAGATCTAATGAAACACGCGCACGCGGTTGGCAATTAAAACTTTTCTAATGTTCGCGAGCACGAAAAACTTTCGATCTCGCACGAGTCGGAAAAAACGCGTTGCGAGTTGAAATTTTAATTACGGTTCTTTCTGTTCGAATGTCTGGCCGCCGCCACCACCGCCGCATTGAATTGATTCGACTTTGTGTGTGCGTTATTTGTAAGCAAAAGAAAACCCCGGAAAAACAAACAAACAAAAGTATTTTCCGTATGAATATTTAATAATGCGCGTGAGGGTGATGTGTACTAGCGCACTTGCTGTTTCTATATATATAAAATTATAGATTTCAATGAAGGGTATGCAATGCGAGTAGGGTGCCAGGCGTATTTTCCATATCTTATTTATTGTGAATAAAAAAAATGGAAAAGGTCAGAAAAAGGGCGGCAGGTGGCGTCAATGCTGACGGCAGAAATAGCTGCGATCAAACACGCGCGCACGCATCAAATATTATGAATAAATTATGTGCAAATTCATACACACGACATATGTGCGTTCTTCATATACAAAGAACGGCTAATTAAAGACAAATAATTACAGTATCGATCCAAACAATCGGACAAGAGGTATGCCGGTCGTCATCGTATAGCTCGCAGAAACTAGCAACATTTATTATATAAATACAAATGTGCACGAGAACATATTAAAAGTGAATTTATCAAGACGCCATGACTTACGGAAAGAATATTACATAAACTTGTATGCTCACAAGACGGTATATACATTAATGCTTAATAAAGCAATAATCTTCGTTTATTTTATTATTATAAACACGTATACACACACACGCACACACGCCAGAGCGCCGAGTGCATCACGCGTGCAGTATAAAGCTTATATACAAACTCGAGAGTTGCGCGCGCGAGCAATTCAACCAGAAGATAATTTAGGTGGCGGTCATTAACACCTTGGACCGGTTCTTAAGGCGCGAGTTCTTTTTCTCTTCACCTTTTTACCTGGGATGTACGCGTTTATAAATTAGAAACATTGCGAGTCGTCTGCGCGCGCGTGCTCAGTTTGTCATGTCTGTTTATGAGTTTATGCGCGCCTGTATAAATGACACATTTCACAGAATTTAAATCGCACACACACAAACACACATTATGCTAAGTGCATGCGAAACTGGACACAAAAATAAATAGTGCACATGTATCATTGATCGGCACGAGCGTCTGTTAAAATATTTATGCACTTTAGGTGCACATTATTTTATTTGAACTGTTGCACATTTGTGCACGCATTTGCGAGGAGTTTATAAATATTGTGGATTTACGTGATCATCAGATGGCGAAATGTTTTGCTTACATATTGTATATGTTACTTTTGGTGTTGGTTTCTATGGTCATGTACTCGGAATTTTGATGCATAAAATTAAATAAAGAAAATACGTAATTTAACAAAAATTCATTGAAATTGTGTGTGCCGACTTTTTAATAATGTCCCAATAACCAAATTAAAGTCGACTTTACTTAATGTAGTCTAGAGAGCGTAAAACAAGCTTATATTCGAGCTTATTTTTCTCAGCTTATTTATGAGATATAACATATTTAAAAAAAAAATGGTCTACTTATAGAATACAAAAAATACTTCGTTCAACGGTTTTCTTTTTTCCATCTGTCGTGTATTTAATAATTTTTCACTTTTGTAAGATATATTGTATTACCAAGACTAATACTTCACTCAATAATATTAACAAACAACTTACTGTTTTAAAGTTCTTTATTCGACCGGTCAAACTCGAACATACAATTTAGAACGATCTTAAGTAGATGTAATTTTCGAACACAAGGGTGTACTCACCCTCTCCCTCTTCATAAAATATACAATACAAAAAAATAAAAAACAGTAAAAAAGTAACAATATTAGTTAAAAAATAAAAAAAATGCATGTTACAAAAAGAATATGTTATTTAACATAAAAAAAAATCACATTTTGATTCCAAGGTTACAGTTGTCCATATTACCGTTTAGCATACAGCTCCTGTAGCCTTTTGCTCCTCCATGGGATCTCTGGGATGGTAGATTCAAAACGTTGTCGTTTAAAATGATTCACCGGTATTTGTCTGTTTTTTTTTCAAAGTGAACTTTTTTGTGGATTTTATTCCGAACAAAAATACGATTAGAGGGATATAAATCATTTGTTGTGGTCTTCCGAAATAGATTTTTGTGATGTCTTTACCCTGATTTTTGATTATTAATTTGTGTGGACTAATTTGTTTCAAAAACAAAGCAGAAATTCTAACATCATTTTTGAAATGGTGGGCCATCTATTGGTATGTTTTTAAAAATGCGATCAAATGAGCATTCATTGATATTTTTTATTATTTTTTTTTTGTTGTGAAGCTAAAAGTATCCGCGTCAAGAATGAAAAACGATTTCGTTCATGTGGCTCCCTCTACT
>JANSTU010035014.1:0-11599 GCA_027564075.1 Bolitophila hybrida
GTTCTCTGCAAAACCGTTGCTTGACCTCAGGGATTTTTAGTCTAGCAACGTCTAGGGAGTGAAGCAATCGATTGGGTCGCCTTTGCACTACAGCTGCCGTTCGCAACCTGAGAGTGGCCACCATAAGGTGGTAGTCGCTTCCAACATCTGCTCCTCGCCTGTTCCTATCTGGTTCTCCGTCTCACCGTCAGGGGAGACCCATGTGACGTTGTGACAGGTCTTAGCAATTGTTGAGTGTTGCCGTTTTCATTTATTTCCCCCAGACCATGCTTTCCCATAACATGGGTCACCTCTTCATTGTCGGACCCTATCTTGGCGTTAAAATCGCCAAGTGAGTGAGTGAGTGAGTGAAGAGGGGAATGACGGCGGCAACGGTTGCCAAGAGTTCTTCATAGAACTCTTGTTTTGACGTGAGGTCATGAAAGTACATAAACAAATAAATAATAGTAGTGTTACCCAACTGTGATGCACGCAGGACCCCAACAAACCTCCTCTATTGATGCGATCAAGAATATAATAAAATCTCTTTGTCCATTCAAAGCTCCAGGCGCTGACCACATAACGAATGTCCTGCTAAAACACCTGCCAACCCGAGCCATCGAGACATTTTCAATAAGTTCTAGAACGATGCTACTTCCCACAATGCTGGAAGCATGTTAAAGTTGTGGCGATCCCCGAACCATCTAGCTATCGCCATATAAACCTCAAAAACTTACCCGATTCCGGAGCTAAAACAGAAGCAATATTCTTTCCATATAAAGGTAGAGCCAAACATCGACTCACACGAACATTGACCTGGCCAAAAACCGCAACATACCTTGGAATAGTCCTAGACGAGTATCTAACATTTGGTCCACACACTGATAAAAGTATTGAAAAATATGAAGTCCTAGCTAGAGTTCTGTACCCATTCACATTCATTCAAATTGATTTTCTATCTGTGAATGGATACAGAACTCTCGCTAGTACTCCATCTTTCTCGATGCTTTTGTGCTGTCCGTAAGAGAGGTTAGCGACAAGATCGATACCGAGGTATGTAGCTGGTAATGGGACGGCCAAGTTAGTACAGTATGTGTGTGAGTCTTTTTTTTGCTCTTCGTTTGAAGGGAAAGAAGACTGCTTCTGATTTGGCACCGTTTACTCTGATCTTCCACTTTTAAAAATTGCATACTAGCTCGAGAAGCGCTTTGCCAATTCTTCTGCTTATGACATTGGAGCATACGCTGTATGTGAACACTGCTGAATTTCGGTGTTGTATACCTTGTAGAGTATCGGAGAACAGAACTTTGTTGGAATCGCATATGTTTTGGAGGTCCAGATGAGGCAACCTCGCCTGCCTGGGCCCTAACTACAATTTATAGGTTGTTCCGACATTCAAATACCTCGGCACAAACATTAATGTCAGTGTTTATAGGACATTAATTCGTCCAATCGTTTTGTATGGCTGCGATGCTTGGACACTAACTGAGGTGGTTGAGAGAAAGCTAGCCACTTCCGAAAGAAAGGGGGGAGTCAGCTATACTTTGAACCGGACATAGATGATGCCACTAAGAGCATAAAAAACCCAATTAAAAAATTCTTGAATATTATTTTTAATCTACATTTTATAAAAGACAGAATAATTGAATAATCTTCGCATAAATCTACCTCATAAAGCTATAAAAATGTGTTAAAAATAAGTTAGATCCTCCCAGTTTCAATTTTATATTATTTTTTTCTTTATTATTTATTATCTGTAATTTTGAAGGTTTTCATAATGTTTGTATTTTTTAGTTTACAAAATTAAGTTTGAAAAAATCTTGATAAAGGGTTTTTATTAAGTCCGATAGAACTTAAAATTGTAAAACATAACACAAAAAATTAAATTGTGATATTTTTGTTTTAATGATCAATACATGCCAAATTTTGAATTCAATACGTCGATCGTTGCGGTGGTTGTCAATGTCATTTATATTTTCAAAAATAAAATCATTTATCATCTCTCATTTTTGAAAGATTAAGGTCCGATGATGGCACCAGCATGTAAACCACGGATGGGTGTAATAGAGTCTGTATGGTCTCTTGTGGATTGGTCTCACTCCATATGCGTCAATTTTGCTTATTAACAAAAACGTTAGGCCAAAATTAGCTTCATCGCTGAACACAATTCGGCGATAAAACAACGCGTCTCTTGCCAACTGCTCTAGAGCCCAATCACCAAAAGAACGACGGATATAGTGGTCTCTGGCTCCAATTAATTCACCAGTGTAGGCCGACGACGAATCGATGAATTTGGACCTTTTTCCACACTTTTACAATGGCGAAGTTCTCGCACATTCCCTCGACGTGTTGGTGTTATTGCATCGTCTAGAGAGTAGTTCTATCGGGCTTAAAAAACACCCTTTACTAAGGATTTTTTTTGTTTCGCACTCAGCAGCGAATTAGAAATGTTCTTCATCATTGCAAAATTGAACGAAAACATGCAATAAACACCGAACGGACAATTTCACACCCGATTAATATGCAAAACGATAACATTGTTTAGCATCAGGTGCGCGCCAACCGTTTGTTTAATTCAAATTTAATTTACCGTTGGACAATTCCTACAACAGTACATTTAGCAAACAAACAGCTTCCGAAAACAATAAAACTGAGCACGACACTTTCGATTTTAAATGCTGGGGGTGCACACACAAGGACAAACACACACACATATACATACATAAATATAGAAAATACATAGATTTGTGAATAGTCAAACCCAGCCGGCAAGGCGCGCGTGTTTTTACAACCCCAATGTAAACATCGCACATTAATATAACTCTCTCTGGCAAACAATTATTTTTTGCTACTTTGAATTGCAATAAAACCGATATTATCGTTCCGGTTGAATAGCACGCGCCCTTCTAATGCACACCGAACAATACGTGTTTTGTTAGGGTTGGATTTATCGTTAGCCCTCTTTCCAATATTCTATATATATATATTGATGCATGTATATACAAATAAATACTCTAGTTTCTAGTGATACAAATATTATAAAAATAAGATTAATAACAACATAATCACTCTCATATCCACACACAAAAAAAAAAGCCGGAACATCATGGACGGCGAAAAATTCCGACTTTGTACAGAAGCTGATCATCGATCTGGGTAGCGTTCGAAATATGACGAGAATCGCTATACAAGGGCGACCGCACAGCACCGAATACGTGACCGAGTTCAGTATAAGCTACGGTCACAATGGTCTTGACTTTGCCGACTACAAGGAACCGGGTGGAAATGTCAAGGTAAAACATCAACCAACTCTGCCCGATGCTCCTCTACAAACTAACTATTCAAAAATATGGTTCATGGTGTTGTCTCTTATTAAATCCCTTCATTTCCCTCTTATCGAATGCTCTGCGCTGCATCCCAGAAACTACTAATGAAATAATAAAAATAAATAAAATATGAATGCTTTATTTAGACATCATAAAATCCATATTTATTAACAGATGGCATCCCGACGAAACCGTGTATATGAATACTAATCAAAGATTATCTCTCTCGTTTGTATACTAGGTGTTTTAATCTTTCCGGTGGTGCAATCATTTATTACCAAAACACATGCATGCTCAAGAGTACCGTATTTATTTCAGGTTTAGATTTGAATTAACCAGTTGTTTTTTTTATAGATTTAATGGTGCAAGTAGTGCGTTGAACTAACATATCCTTATTTTTATTATTATATAGGAATCATTGCCTGAGATGGTGTCAATTACATACATTAAATTATCACACATTCAAACCTAATGCCTAACAAATAATTATCATTGCAAAATCATATTTTTTTTCTTTTCACACTCTTCGTTCTTGTGCTCGTTCTTCTCGTCTCTTCACAAAAACAAAAAGGCTACTCCGCCTGGACGCCAGTCGAAAATACCTACTATCACTTTCTTACCTTTGATCTGGGCGACAAGCGAATGGTGCGAAAGATCGCGACGCTCGGTCGGCCCAATACACAGGAATGTATAACCGAGTACATTGTCCAGTATTCGGACGACGGTGAAATGTGGCGATCGTACGTGAATCCCGATGGCGAGGTCCAGGTAATGTCATATAAACTGAATCCCTCCCACGTACAGTCCGCGTCCAATGTTTATGTTTTTTTTTGTTGTTTTGTTTGTGCGTAGATTTGAACCAAGTTTTCATGGAATTAGAGTGTTTTATTGAAGTCACATTCAAGAGCTATTAGGATTCAGTTTTAAATAAGAAATTAAATGTATCGGACCAACAATCAAAAAAAATGCCAATTTTTAAAAAAACAATTTAAATTTTTTGTCGCAATTTTAAATATTCTTTTAAATAAATTGAGGAAAAATCGCCCGATATTTATTAAATATTCAGACATTTTTGAGGTTGGCATCCTAAAAATAGTTCGAACCGTCCCATTTAGGTTACAGAAAATATGATTAGGGTTTAAATCGGATTTCTCTAAATGAATTCTATTGGATTTACAATAAAATAAGTATGTATTCAGAATCTCAAGGGTTACAAAGAAACAAACCCAACGCTAAGTAAGTAGTGGTTATTGGTAATAATTAGTTAATTGATTGTAGTCTTATTATTCGGTGATGGAGTATTATCATGTTTCATCCTATTTCATCACTAACATCGTACACGTAATCTTCTCCTTCAATGTTTTTTTTTTTTTTTTTTTTGTAAAAAAATGTTTGAAGACCTGAAATCTAAAAAGAACGCATTTTTAGATGTTCAAAGGAAACTCTGACGCTGACTCAGTGAATTTCAATAGTTTCGAGGTGCCAATTATTGCGCAATGGGTTCGTATCAATCCGACTAGGTGGCGCGATCGTATTTCGCTACGTGTTGAACTGTACGGTTGTGACTACTGTAAGTATTACAATTAACAACAAACATGATATTTCTTCTTATAACAATTATTTGTTTAGTCTCGGAGAATCTGGCATTCAATGGCTCCAGTTTGGTGCGTCTGGACCTGCTACGCGATCCGATCGCAGCGACTCGTGAATCCATTAAGTTACGCTTCAAGACTTCGCAGGCAAACGGTGTGGTTCTGTACTCGCGTGGTACTCAAGGTGATTATCTGGCACTGCAGCTTAAGGACAATCGAATGGTATTAAATATCGATCTGGGCTCTCGCATTATGACCTCGTTATCCGTGGGCAGTCTTCTGGACGACAATGTCTGGCATGACGTTGTGATCTCGCGTAATAAACGTGACATCATTTTTTCGGTCGATCGAGTGGTGGTGAAGGGACGTCTCAAGGAGGAGTTCACTCGTTTGAATCTTAATCGTGGCGTATGTATTTTAAGCGTATTTGATTGATTTTTTTTAATTGATTGTTTGTTTCAGTTTTATATTGGCGGCGTGCCACAGATTCAGGAAGGACTTGTGGTACAACAAAACTACTCGGGGTGCATTGAGAACCTTTTCTTTAACAGTTCTAACGTTATTCGGGACATGAAATATGCTTTTGACATCGGCGAGTCGCTGCGCTATGAGAAAATCAATACCGGCTACAATTGTCCCGTAAGAATGTCAC
Organism: Bolitophila hybrida; assembly: GCA_027564075.1. Classification (NCBI taxonomy): domain Eukaryota; kingdom Metazoa; phylum Arthropoda; class Insecta; order Diptera; family Mycetophilidae; genus Bolitophila; species Bolitophila hybrida. The sequence goes on from JANSTU010035014.1 coordinate 5,550, forward strand.
AGAAATAGGATAGAATTTGATGAAATAATAAATATTACATTTTAGGATCCTCCAATTACTCCTGTTACCTTCCTGACACGCAGCTCGTACGCCAAACTCAAGGGATACGAAGGCATCAAGCAGATGAATGTGTCCTTCTTGTTTCGCACCTACGAAGATCGTGGCATGATGATGTATCACGATTTTACTTCCAAGGGCTATGTGAAAATCTATCTGGATGATGGCAAGGTTAAAGTTGAGATCAATACAGACGAGAATCCACGTGTGATTCTGGACAATTATGATGAACAATTCAACGACGGTCGTTGGCATTCGCTTGTGTTGACAGTATCAAAGAACAGTCTTGTGCTGGACATTGACCAGAGACCAATGCGAACGACTCGGGTTCTGTCGATGACAACTGGAGGAATTTACTATATTGGCGGTGGTAAGACCAAGGACGGATTTGTGGGCTGTATGCGTATGATCTCTGTAGATGGAAACTATCGTATTCCATCGGAGTGGAAGGACGATGAGTACTGCTGCAAAGGAGAGGTGAAAATATTAAAAATATAATCAGAATTGAATTGAAATAATGATTTCCATTTCTATTAGATCGTATTCAACTCATGCCAGACTATAGATCGGTGCAATCCAAATCCATGCAAACATAGCGGAACTTGTCGCCAGAACTCGATGGAGTTCTTCTGCGACTGCAGCAATACCGGATACTCGGGCGCCGTTTGTCACACCTGTAAGGCCATCTAAAAACATGAACCTTTTTGTATTTGCTCTGACAACTTTCTTTATCTAGCTCTGAATCCCCTATCGTGTCAGGCATATAAAAACGTACAATCGGTACAACAACGTGCTAGCATTGATATCGATGTGGACGGCAGTGGTCCTCTGGAACCGTTCCCAGTTACCTGCGAATTTTATTGTAATGGATGGCATTTTTTTAAAATAAATTTTATTTTTTTTATAATTCTTAAAATCCTTTCCAGCTGATGGACGCATCATTACCGTGCTGAGTCACAGTAATGAGCTTACGACCACCGTCGATGGATTCCAGGAGGCCGGATCATTCGAGCAAAATATCATATACGAAGCTGAACTTCCACAGATCGAGGCTCTTCTAAATCGATCGCGAAACTGCTGGCAACGCCTTACCTATCAGTGTCAATCTTCGCGTCTCTTCAATTCACCATGTTAGTATTTAATGCGATATTATTTATGGTCATTCTGTGAATTTGTTTTTTATTTTTAGCCGAAGACAATACTCTATTCCGTCCGTTCTCGTGGTGGGTATCGCGACACAATCAACCGATGGACTACTGGGCCGGTGGACTTCCCGGTTCACGAAAATGCGAATGTGGAATACAGGGCAACTGTATTGATCCCACAAAATGGTGCAATTGTGATGCAAATAATTTAGGTAATATTTCCGTATAATATTTTATTTTAATTTCTGTTGATTTTATTGTACTTTTTTATCATAGAATGGCAAGAAGACAGTGGTGACATTCGTGAAAAAGAATATCTACCCGTAAAAGCAGTTCGCTTTGGTGATACCGGCACGCCGCTAGATGAGAAACAGGGACGCTACACACTTGGTGCACTAATGTGCGAGGGAGACGATCTTTTCAACAATGTTGTCACTTTCCGAGTCACCGATGCAACACTGAATTTGCCACCCTTTGATATGGGTCATTCTGGTGATATTTACTTTGAATTCCGTACAACCATTGAAAATGCGGTGTTGTTCCATGCGACGGGACCTACGGACTATATCAAGCTTAGCATTATCGGCGGAAAGAAATTGCAATTCCAGTATCAGGCCGGCAGCGGTCCTCTTGGTGTAAACGTTGAGACCAGCTATCATTTGAACGACAATCAATGGCATTCCGTTAGTGTGGAGAGAAATCGTAAAGAAGCACGTCTAGTGGTCGACGGTTCACTTAAGGCTGAAGTTCGTGAGCCTCCAGGTCCAGTTCGTGCCCAGCATTTGACTTCAGAGCTGGTAATCGGTGCTTCCATTGAACTACGTGATGGATTCGTTGGTTGCATTCGTGCTCTACTCCTTAATGGCATCATGGTTGATTTACGTTCGTATGCGACACGTGGCATGTACGGAATTTCACCGGGATGCGTGGGCCGCTGTGAATCGAATCCATGCTTGAATAACGGAAACTGTACGGAGCTTTACGACGGTTACAGTTGCGATTGTCGTTGGAGTGCTTTCAAGGGACCAATCTGTGCTGATGGTACGTTCTGTCAATAGATTAAGATATATATATTCTAATTTTGTTTCTTTTCAGAAATTGGTGTCAATTTGCGTTCCAGTTCAATGGTCAAGTATGACTTTTTGGGCTCGTGGCGATCGACCATTGCCGAAAGTATTCGTGTCGGTTTCACCACTACCAATCCAAAGGGCTTCCTTCTGGGCTTTGCGTCCAATATTTCCGGCGAGTATCTGACGCTGATGATCTCCAATTCGGGTCATTTGCGTGCAGTCTTTGACTTTGGCTTTGAACGACAGGAGTTGATCTTCCCAAATAAACATTTCGGACTGGGACAGTATCACGATGTGAAATTCTCACGAAAGAATTCTGGCTCAACTGTTGTGCTAAAGGTAGATTATTTTATAAATTTTAATTAGAAATATTTAATTTAATTTTATTTTAGGTGGATAACTACGAGCCAGTTGAGTATCACTTTGATATAAAGGATTCTGCCGATGCTCAGTTCAATAACATTCAGTACATGTACATTGGCAAGAATGAGTCAATGTCGGACGGTTTTATTGGTTGTGTGTCACGTGTCGAATTTGACGATATCTATCCACTGAAGTTACTGTTCCAGGAAAACGGACCCGGAAACGTAAAATCATTAGGAAGTAAGTGATCATAGAATATTTGTGTTGATAGAACGATTTCTAGTATATTTTTTATTCTATAGCTCAACTTACTGAAGACTTTTGTGGTGTTGAGCCGGTTACGCATCCGCCCATCGAGATCGAGACCCGTCGTCCACCACTTGTAGACGAGGAGAAACTCCGCAAGGCGTACAATCAAGTGGACTCAGTGATCCTGGGCAGTACGTTAAAAATAACTCTACATTTAGCTTAAGCTTACATTATATTTATTTCTAGTTACCCTGGCAGTACTTTTCCTACTGTTGGTCATTATGGCCATTCTGATTGGTCGATACCTGTCACGTCACAAGGGCGAGTATCTAACACAGGAAGATAAGGGCGCAGACGCGTGTGACGATCCTGATGAGGCTGTCGTGCACTCTACCACCGGTCACCAGGTGACCAAGCGCAAGGAATGGTTCATTTAGGTGCCCAAAGCGATTATTCTATAATTTGAAGATGATTAACAATAGTCATGATCGATTGTTTAAAAACGCGATCGCATTGTGTTTCGTTGGTTTTCATGTTTCGCATTTTTTTAGCCTAGATCACACACATTTTTGGCTATTCGTAGACAAAGAAAAACTTAAGTTTATAATTTTCCCGTCCAATCGTACTTTTAGCTAAGTATACACATTTTTTTGTTAATTTTATATAGATATTAATTTTATTCTAATGTACAAGACCTTCCCATACCCCTTTGCCTATCGGCAGCTGTGTGAGCGACCATATTTACGTGTAAATAATTATACTGAAATTCGTTTTTTTTCGATTTATTGCTGTCAAGCTAGGGCGAACGACAGAGTTAAACAGAACGTTTTATATTTAAAGATTATAACATTGCGTGAGAAGAGCCAACATGAGAAATTTCTAAAACATTCCAAACTATCTAATTCATGTGTTCAATTTAATGTCTTCAAAGACACCACAACTCACCTCTCACCCACATACACACACAAACATAATCACTGCTACAAGCGAAGAAAAAGATTACTATACAAACGGACAGTTACAAAGTTTCGCTAGAAAACTATAAATTCTTAATTATTAATTTAAATGTTATAGAATCGTTGTGTTTTGTCATAGTTTTTGTTGTGTAGTGTACAATTTTTTTTTGTTGGTTTAATTGTAATTATCAGAAACAACTCTTCGGGAAAGAGTGCCTTAATAATAGCAACCACACAAAAAACACATAAAGAACACATAGTTTTGTTTTTCAGTTTTATTAGTTCACATTAAATGGCAACAATGAACAATTCGATTCGTTTTAGAAACACATAAATTCACATACACACGAAAAATAAACACACACACAAATAAGCTATATACTTTTGTATTTTAACATTTTTAGATACGTAGACACATTGATTAGAGTTAAAGACAATTATATATATATATATATATCTCTTAAAATTTGTACAAAACTAAAAACAAAAAAAAACAAATTAAAACGATTTTTCCACAAATTTGTGCGAAGTATTCTTTATGGGTTAAATGTTATATTTCAATCGATTGCGGGTGGATGTCAAGTGTGGCCACCAGCAAGCGAGAGTACCAGGGAAGCCACTTGCGGCCACCATTAAGACGAAACGTTGCTTATCTCAGGTCGAGTTGAACACTCGGCGCAAGCGGACGTGTCTGTTTCAAGCTCTCTTGTTGTAATCAAGCCTTTATTATATAAAGTACCGTTTTAAGCACGCATTATACTTTTCAACAGAGCCAATAAAAAGTACAACGACCGACCCACGATCATTTCCGGAAATATCGAATAAAAAGAGCAAAATAGCTTTGGCTCGATTATAAGGTTAATATCTTATAGTCTCCCATGCAGATCCTAACCAGAATATATCTAAAGTTTCCCCATTCTTTATTGAGATATGCGTAAACTCCTACACTACACATATCCATAAACTAACCTGAACACGTCAAGGTGTGCTACTCATACAAACAGCAAACGATAAAGCAACAGCCTTACTACTTAAAGCGAAACATTTTGGACCAAACATTAATAATTAAGTATAAATAATAATAAATAAAGTTATTGAACATCAGAGATTTTTCCGAGGAAGAACTCCTCAAAGAGTTTGCAATCAGAAAGACCAGAGTGACAAAAGTTGAGCGCATTCGTCGATTCAATGCTTCAAGAGAACTTGTTGACACACCAACCCTGATTCTTACTTTCGATTGCATCAAATTATGTCAAGACTGGATTAACAAACCTGAACCTCACACAGCCATAACAAAAAATGCCCAAAGTTTTTACAGGAGAATGATATAGCTACGACGATCGAGCAACCTACACTGAAGACAGAAAGAAATACCATATGTTATATCCATACACTACCTCGGAGCAAACTTTTGCTGAAACGACTAAGTCTCTCCCCAAATAACAAAACAAAACACATACTACAATCAACAATAAAATATTCTACATCACAACTATACCGAATAAATCAAACACTAATCGAATCTTCAATGGATTTATCCACTGAACTTCCCCTAATATCTAGAATTGAAGACAGACATAACTTAGTCCCAGAATTCATAGAACCAGAAACAAGAATACACAACGAAATAGAAAACCCAACATCATCAACATTTAATAATCAATAAAATAATTAAACACTTTATTTTAAAAAGTACCTATATATATAAAAATGCATTCAGAAATCCTTCAATGTGTGGATAACGAGAACCATGCAGGAGATGGAAGTGCACTACTTGTACATAACACAATAAATAATTTCCAAGACAAGAAATGTTAAAAATTTGTTCAATATATATAACACATGGGCATAAACCAACTGCAAACGAACTCAACCAGTTGATTAGACAATTGCCGAAGCCGTATATGTCATATGTGGGGACTTTAATGTACACCATATACTGTATGACCATAGCCATAGACAGTCCAGCACAAACAGCACATAAGCATGACCTGACCACTCGTGTGAACCCGTAATGGTTAATGAATCCGGTGTGCAGCATCGCACACTGGCCCTACGGGATTACAGGATCCAATGAGAGATATACTGTATGGGGTAGTAATAAGGACGACACAGACTAGGTAAAACCATAATTAACAGGTCGGCTGAAAAGTTCGTATCGTTTCTATGAGAGGGCGCCACTAGTACAAAATCCATTTTGTTTTCATATA
>JANSTU010035025.1:0-11598 GCA_027564075.1 Bolitophila hybrida
TAGCCAGAAATCATACAATTTTTGTCATACATTTTGCTTAAAGTTTAAAATGTGACAAAAATTGTATGATTTCTGGCTATCATCCGTCTTAAATGGCGATTGAAAGCGTTCTGTGTCAAGATGTCTATTTTAAGTTTGTGGATGACTAAATATATATATTTTTTTTTACTTTAAAACATTTTTTCGAAAAATAATTGCGGCTAAATTTGAAAGTTCAGTTCGAGCTTTTAGGAAAAATATACCATACAATATATGTTAATTTTTTAATGCATATTATGGTTTTTAAAGTATATTTAGGACCCGGCAGAGCACGAGCTGGTTATTGAATTAAAAACCGAAAAAATAGTCTGGATTTACAACCTTTAGCCTGGTTACAGTCCATTAAAAGTTTCCTGATTTGAATTTAAAACACCTTTAAAATAAGGTAAAGCATTTAAAAAACCTACAAAAAAGTTGGCAGTTGAATAAAAGTCCTATAGAGAAATAAGGCTTTGGAAAATACCAAAAGGAAATTGGCATTAATAAAAATGTCTTAGAAAATAAGGCAAAATAAGCAGCAATAATAGGGTTGTCAAATATCTCCCTTCCGCCTTTTTGTCTTTTGAATTTCGCGGCTATGTATAACGCGCTAAATGCATTTTTTCGACGTTTTCGCTTGAAAAGCAGATTTTTTGAATAAAAATCGGAAAGATATGTACATATATATATATATATATATATATTCGAAGATATATTTTGAATTTGAAATTTAATTTTATAATAAAAATTTAAAAAATAAGTTTTATTCTAAAGAAAAGAAGACTATAAGCCAAGAAATTTTCAAATAACTATAAAAAACCAATGGCAGAGCCCGAACAATATATTTATTAATAATAAAGAATTGTCTGTTTTTTTGATCGAAACACAATAATCGATTTTGTAATATCAATTATTTATAAATGCACATAGTTAGAATCTAGTTTGTGTATCTCTAATACCATAAATCCACCCCTGAAAAATCTCTGCTGACTAAATAGCTTTTCTTATCTATTTTGTCTGCGTGTGTGTATATGTGTGTTTGAAATAATATACACACCCTCCCTTGCACGTTTTTTCCATAGTATAGTAAGTAATACATTCAGCAAAATTTAAGAAAGAATATATATAATATTGTATTTTGTATATATTCATGTAATGCGCGACTTTATTTCGTACACACACACACAGAAACACTCATACATAATAAATAAACAAAACTACGCAATGCTTCGCGTACAGGAGACGAACGCACGAGGGTAAAGCGCTCGAAAGTGCATTACCACCCCGTCTTCCACCCGTGTGCACAGAGTTCAAGGGGAGTATATATAGAATGATTGCGCCTGACGCTGTTGAGCCACGACGACACAAGAGTTCGCTTGTGCCGTCACAATAACATCGACGAAAACAACCGTATATATACAGTCAACATCAACAACTCAACGCTTTTGCTCACAGCGGGGGCGCACGCGCGTCTGTTTCATTAAAAGCAACCCCCAACGTCAGTCAGCACAGCAATATTCAGTACTCTGCAGATTTGTGCGCGAGTTCGTCATTCAGTTAGCAACGGATTGTTGGGATTGTCGCAAGTCTATGTGTGTTTTTGTGGTGCTTGTATAAAAAGGGTGGCTTTTATCGCAGTGATCGCGGGCTCGTTCAATAAAATCGTCGCCAGCCTGGCGCCTACAGCATAACATTGCCAGTCTTAGAACATATATTCTTATTTTCTGACAAACACCGGTAGCATATTCTTCCGCTGGCAGCACTTGTGACTGATTGAGGTGTTCTCAAAGGAACCATTAATTACCTAAGTATAATTAAGTGTACGTGAGCGGCGAAAATGTTACAAATTAAGTTTCACAGCTGAGCATTCAATTATCTCGAAACGACCGACGCCGCGGCTTGCGCGCTTTTCTACCCCATTCTTGCACGAGTGCGCGTTGTCAGCTTTTGTCATCCCTCACAAATCGTCAGGCACGTTGTTATGAAATTATCTCTTGGGTTACTCAATTTTTCCATTTATTATTTAATTTTCATTGTGTCCGTTTAGGGGAAATTGAAAATGACCCGATTGAGTTGAGTGCGTTGCTGTGTGGGTGTTGTTATTGTATTTTGTGAGGCAATGCAAAAATATCCAGTTGACCTTGTGCGTTTCTGTATCGCATTTAATTATGACCTCAGAGCTGGTATTGAAGTTTACGTTTCGTTGAGAGCATATGCAAACGCCTCTGCACGTTTTATTGTTTCTTTATAATTTACAGAGAAAAAAATGTGTTTGTGTATATATGTATATTTTAGCTTGGTTCTGTGGCACCGCATGCAGAGTTCGGTAGCTCAACTTTGCCGCAGACAAAAACAATATTTCAAAGAAGCGTGAAAACAATACCAAAAACGTGAACAATACTCTATATATAGATTCACTATTTTTGTGTATAATTGCAGTAATTAAGTCGAGAGCATACCCCTTCGCATATGGGGTGCACTTATAATACCGCAAGCGGGTTTATTTTAATTAATGAAAGCTGTATGCAAAATATATATATACGTCTTTCAAATTTAAATGAAAAGAATAATAAAATATATTTTTTTTTCTTCTTTTATTCAGTTTTCTGCCTGGGTGGATGCAGTCATATTCGTATTTAGCTTAGAGAACGAGGCCAGTTTCAACGCTGTATATAACTACTATACAAAGATGTCACATTTTCGAAACAGTTCGGAGATTCCAATTATCCTGGTTGGAACACAAGGTGAGTGAACCAATACACGCTCATATACTATATATGGACTCTATATATTATTAAATGGGAGATTTTACCTGTGCAAAAGCAAAGCGCTTTAATTGAATTCCACGATTGAACATAATGAAATAACGCCTGAATTTGATTTTTCGCTCTGGCAGATGCAATTAGCGAACGAAGCCCTCGAGTGATAGACGATGCGAGAGCCCGGAAATTGGCGAGCGACATGAAGAGGTGCTCATACTACGAGACCTGCGCCACATACGGCCTGAACGTGGAGCGTGTATTTCAAGATGGTAAGTAAAATCCATGTATTTTTTAGATATACAGCCATTTTAGTGACTTATCTCTAAATCTGATTTCTGTACTTCTTTATTATTTGTAAATTATGTGCTGACAAGGTAGTGCGACACACAAAGCATCGAACAGTATCGAGGGGTTGCGCGTGCATTGTTCGTTGCATAGTCAGACATTCAAAAACATCCCTCTGATGAATGGAACGCATACACACGATAGCCTCACACACAAACAACGTATCGAAAATTGAAAACCCTTTATTAAGGCGTGTTATCGGTTATATATTGTTTAATAGCTCTTTGCTGCAAAACGTTCTGCACTATAATAAATTCTGTATTTTATTGATGAATTGTGTCAATCAAAAGCCGTTTAAATTGATTTCTGGCTCGCGCGAACATCATTTTTTACAAATTGCTATTAATATTTCGGAGAAACGGTCGCGTACTGGGCGGTTTTTCGATGTCGACCGCGCGTGCATGTGTCACCATTTATACTTATATATTATATATATTAACTTAGAATTGGGGGAAACTGTAACATTATTGCAAGACCGCTTGCGTTTTATTATTATTAATGATAATGACGACAGCCTCCTGACGTTTATTGGCATTGAGCGTGCTAAGAATTCAGGGTGTCCTAATGGATTCTCGTATATAGTGTTTAAACAGAATTAAGCTGTGAAACTAAATATAAATGTAATTTATTGCAGCCTGTCAGAAGATCGTTCACCAACGATTGGCAACCTCAACGCAATGCCTAACGCCAACAAACTCTCGACCAACAACGCCGCAAGGCACACGGCTGGGCATAAACAGTTTTCATCATCCAAACGTTCCTAGTCCCACAAATGGATTCACTAATGGTACAGCGGTTGGTAATACCAACTCCTCTATGCATCCGGCAGGCAATTTTACGTTACCTCATCGGTAAGTCTAATCAGGCGTAATTTTCAAGAAAAATATGTATTAACCAAATCTCTTGCACAGACATCACGCGCTGTCGGCCTCCAGTAATCACATACCAATACGGATCAGTGCTGATTTTATCACAAGCGAACAGTCACATCAGCACAGTCCACAGAAATGGGGTACAATATCGCACGGTACCTCACAGCAGGCTCTACTCTCGATGGCTGCAGCCGACAACAATAATATCACCAAGTTTGTGCCGTGCCAGCAGACCAGTCAACCTTCGGTATCAATGGAGAGTGTTCAGCCAATCGGTCAGTCTCTGACTACCAGCAATGGTAAAGATAAAGATCTGCCAACACCCACCTCAACACCGACCACATCACGAAAGAGTCGTCGTCGTTCGAATCTTTTTATTCCGTCATCGAAAAAGGGTGACGATAAGCTAAAGAACGGTGAACTCGGTAGCGGTCGTTCGATTCCGATCAAGCAGGGCTATCTGTACAAGAAGAGCAGCAAGTCACTGAACAAGGAATGGAAGAAAAAGTACGTGACCCTATGCGATGATGGTCGTCTGACGTATCATCCTTCGTTGCATGACTATATGGACGATGTGCACGGCAAAGAGGTTTCATTGCAGTATGTGACGGTCAAGGTGCCTGGTCAGAAGCCACGTGGTTCCAAGTCGATTATCACAAACAGTGCACTAACATCTTCGATGAACTTTAACTGGAAGTCAAGCTTTCAGTCACAACCGCAGGCCGGTTTAAATGAGGGTATCGGTGGTCTTTCGTTGGCCAAGGACAAGCGCAACGCTGTCGAAAAGGTTATGCTGACTGCTTTCGATACGCTTCGAGAACCGGGCAAGTCTAATTCACAGACAAGCGGTGACGAGGGCATTGTGATGAGCAACAGTAATTCACAGACGTATCTGGCAGGTGATGGATCGACGCACGGTGGCAAAGTACTTGACGCACAGACACCGAACGTGAAAAAACGTCATAGACGCATGAAAAGCAGTGGTGTCAAGAGCAACGAGTATGATGGTGAGTTTTTTTTTTTGTATTTAATTAAAATGTTTAGTAACTAATTTAATGTTCATTTTAGACTCGGACGTTTTTGAATTCTATATCGTGTCGCTGGATAGCAAACAATGGCATTTTGAGGCTGCCAGCGCAGAGGAACGTGACGAATGGGTGTCTGTGATCGAGCAGGAGATCTTTAAGTCTCTGCAGAGCAACGAATCGGCAAAAACGCGACAGCTTACCTCCAGCGAGATTGCATCGATGCTGTCGATTCGAAGTCGCGTGCCCGGAAATGGAACATGTGTAGACTGTGATGCGCCAAGTAAGTGTTTCGGACATATTTTGGAATGTATATCAAGAAAATTTATACTAACATGGTTTATTTTTTAAATAGATCCAGAATGGGCGAGTCTGAATCTTGGCATACTAATGTGCATAGAGTGCTCTGGAATTCATAGAAATCTGGGCTCACACATCAGCAAGGTGCGCTCCCTCGGACTTGACGATTGGCCGTAAGTTATTTTATGATGTGATCTCTTGAATTTGTTTTAATATTTATTTTATTCTCAGACCCGGACATATCAGTGTTATGCTGGCGATAGGCAATAGCATGGCAAATTCAGTTTGGGAGGGTCGAGACCGTGGTCAAACGAAACCTACGCCCATATCTTCGCGAGAAGAAAAGGAATCGTGGATTCGCAGCAAGTACGAAGCCAAGGAGTTTCTGTCTGCCCTGAAACCATCGTCGACGATTGGTCAGCAGTTATTTGAAGCTGTCATACGGTATGTGCTTTTTGAGACAATTTTCACAGACTTTATTTAATTTATTGTTTATTTTAATTGTATTTTAGAGCGGACATGAAGGAAATCATCCTGGTACTCGCACATGCAACCACAGAGCAAGTAAACGCAACGATAAGTGCTCGTGATCTGAGAACACCGTTGCACCTGAGCTGTGCTATTGGAAACCTGGCAATTGCGCAACTATTGATATGGGTAAGTTCTTTCAAAATATCCGTACTCACGTGACAAACCAATATTGACTCTTATTCATTTATAGAACCACGCAAACATCAAGCAAACCGACCACGAAGGACGCACTTGCCTCGCGTTCGCACGGATCGCTGCTGCAAATGCCACTGCCAAGGTGCAAAATACCAATCACGCGTACTCGGTAGAAGCGACCACCGGTCTTGTTGACCTGCTTATCGGACTCGGCTGTGTAGAATCGATTCCGATCGCAATGAGCGCCTCAAGCGGTACTCTGCCCAGGCGGCGTGATACAATGGGTGGACCCTCTTTCGAAAAGTTACCGTCAAGTGTTATTTAATACCTAAACCCAGCTGCATCCCCTGCCTCCCCCGCGTCTGTACAGAGTGTGTGATGATCTTCTATTTTACATATATAAATATTATACATATACGATATATACTTACTCTTAGCTACCTGTCTCTGTTATATTTGTTTAAGAAGAAAAATATCTATGTTTTTCGTTTTGTTTGTTTTGTTTTAATTTAGTCTTTTTTTTTGTGTACAAAGCTTAGTTTTTTTATGTTGTTTGTTTTTTTTTTGCATCGCGTTGTGCAGAAATGAAATGACTTAGATTTTATCGGAAAATAAAGAAAAAAAATACTATACTAATTACTAAAGCGCAATATTTATTAAAAAATTATATAACTGTATTATTCGGAAAGAGAGAACAACAAGAAAAAAATACGATGAACTTATGACACACGATTTTATCAAACAAAACAAAAAACTAGACTTCTAGAAATCTAGATTAATTGATTATAATATATTACTAGTTTCACAATGTATTAGCGTAAATACACTAATAAATACACACTCATATGCACTTTACAGAGTAACACATACACATTACACAACCACACACAGGCACAAAACAATCAGTCAATCTTTAGATGCAAGTTAAACAAGTTAAACAAAATAGTTGTGATTTTCAGTAGCGCCGAACTTTATTCGTTTTTAATAAAATTAAATGGATCTCACATTATTATTAAATTGCTTTTTTTATATAAAAAAATATAATTGAATGACTAAATTTATCGATTTCAAAGTTAAAAACAACAAAAAAAATAATAATGGATGTGTCTAGTTTTCGTCAAGCACATATACAATATACATAAATATTAAATATCAATCTATGCAACTGTGCCTGTAGTTTCTTATCATCTTTAGAATTAAATATAAAACTATAGATAATACACAGAATGAAAAATTTTGTGTGACGGTGCTTTTTGGCCATTTCGATGAACGAGAAATCTCTTAAATTTAAAAAAAAATAAAAGTACTGCTTTACGAATTTAATCTAAATTTAATATAAATTGTCAATTGAATGTAATATTATGTTTTTTTTTTTGTGTTTGAACACTTGTTCAAATCGTTATTTTAAGAGCATACAAGTGTCCAATGGTTAAAAACAAATAACTGTCGTGAATTATATAGTTTGTGTATTATCATTTATGTGTACTTACCTTGATTATTGTGAATACTGTTTTCACTCACCACAATTCTTATCATTTTCATATGAATATTTTATAACATAAAAGACCGCGAAATCTATCGAAATTTAAAAAAAAAAATTATTTATTTATTTGCCAAAAATATAAGGACAACGCGACATTATTAATGTATCCGGAAAACAAATGTTTATCATAATGAAAATAAATAATTATATATTGATTGTACATAATAAATATACAATAGGCGAATAACTGTAATAATGTGTATTAGTATTTACAAATGTGGAACATTACATTAAATATAAATCAATCAGCTAATCCTTGCGGGTTTTTCGTGGTAATCGATTTTTATAGGTGGAAAGTAAATATGCAGACTTCCTTATATTACTTATAGCCGGCCCGGCAGACCGTAGTGTTTTTCGAATGTAGCACTGTAAATCAGTAGGTTCCTCTAGCTATTAATAGCCTAGTTCTGAAATAGGTTATTGATTTGGAATAACGGAACATTTATGCCATTAATTAATACAAACTTAGACACGGAACTAAAGCGTCACAAAATTTTACTGGATTCTTTGAAGAAGGAGGGACGAATTGCCAGTGTTTTCTCGAGTAATGGATTGGTTTTACTTAGAACTGGACCAGAGGAGAGAAAAGTGCAAGTGCGGAGCCTGTCACACCTCGCTAGGCTCCAAACAAGGACGGGAGGAGAGGAATCGAGGACTAAAGGATGCCCAAACACAGATGTCGGATATGAAATTTAAACTTACGTTTACACAGAGTAACATATTTGAATTTTGTTCAATTGATGGATTCAATCTATTACGTAATGATCGTCAAGGGATAAGAGGATTCATTTAATACAGAATTTCATTTTGTTGAATGTATATTCTTCTGATTTCAAATGAAAATAGTGGTGATTTCCGTCAATTATTTCAATAATTCAATCTTGAAATTCAGCCCTACTACCTCTACACTTCTTGATCTCTTCATAACTAATCGTGCCGACTTAGTGGGTCTCTGTAGCCAAGTTAGTATCCCTGGAATTTCGAAACATGACTTAATTTTAATATCAACATTACTTCATTATCGGACAAAACATATTCTAGACGTTTTTATTCCTCGATTAATCCCGATCTCTTGGTCAATGATTTATTGAGTCTCGATTTGGAGTCTTTCTATAATATTAACAACATAGATTATATGATAAATTTCTTATTTGATGCTTTAATTGATTTACTTAATAAACACGCTCCATTAGTAACATTAAGAACTCGTAAAACTCAATCTGTTTGGTTTACACCTGCAGTCGCAAAAGCCCTTGTTGAGCGTGACACCGCCTACAATCACTGGAAAATGGTAAAATCTGATTTAAGTCTATTAACTTTTAAAAGACTCAGAAATAAAGATTCTCAAACAATTAAAAACGCAAAATATGCCTACTTCAAACCAAAACTTGACTTCAAACTTCCTTCTAAGGAAATTTGGTCAGATCTCAAAAGATTAAAAGTAACTCCTTCCAAAAAAATATCGAACCTACCTCATTTCACTGCAGATGAATTTAATGATTACTTAATCGAACATAACAATCAGTCCCTTCCTGATCTAAATATTATTATTTTATAATATTGATATATTAGTTGTCAAGAGTATCGCCCAATTAGCCTTTTGCCTACTATTTCAAAAGTAATGGAAAGAATTATGAAAGACCAAATTGTTGGCTTCATTTCTTAAATTAATCTAATGTTTAAATTCCAGCCTGGTTTCCGCAAACAACACAGTAACACAACAGCACTGTTAAAAATCTCACACGACATAAACATTGCACTCGATAATCGTAACCTAATAATTTTAGTGCTGATTGACTTTTCTAAAGATTTTTTGTAGCTTATTTGTAGCTATATCTCCAACCGTTCCCAGTGCGTCTCTACTTCAGACATCTATTCCGCTTTCCGGCCAGTAAAAAAGGTGTACCTCATGGATCTATATTGGGTGCAATATTGTTCTCTATGTTTATTAATGATCTTCCTTCTAAACTTCGTCATTCTTCGTGTCACCTCTTTGCCGATGACATGCAGATTTATCTAGCATGTGATCCAAATAATCTTTCAGAAAGTATTCTTAAAATAAATTAGGATTTAAACATTATTTTTCAGTGGTTATTAGATAATGGTCTAAACCTGAACGTCGGTAAAACCCTGGCCATGCTAATAATATGGAATAGAAACAGTTATGATACTAGCCCTATTATTTTAAATGAATCTGAAATTAATCTAAATGATTCTGTTCTAAATTTAGGTATTGTTATGAACTCAACTTTCAACTGGATTGATGAATGCAAAATGATTTCTGCTAAAATTTATTCAGTACTTCGGTGCATATGCCGTACCAGAAGCTTACTTCAACTTATAAAAAAATCTGACTGGTAAATATTTTTACTCATAACCATTACTTACACAATTCTAATTATACAAACTATTTTGTCCCAGACAACATGTATAATTTTAAATAAATAAATAAACAAAATAAGTAAAGAAAAGTAAAGAGTTTTTTAAAGCATTTTCAAACAGGTATCGGACATAGAGTACTATTCGCCATCCGCCTCTATCCACCATTCACAAGGGTGGTTTTTCTTATGCACGTTCAGAAAGGTGTCAGACAGAGAGTAAAAAAGGAGTTGGTCATAAATTACTATTACAGGGCTCTAGGTTGGCATTCCCAACGATTGTTTTAGTAAGAGAATAAGGAGTTGGTCATAGAGTACTATTGCAGGATTGTACGACAATAGGCCAAAAACAATACCTCGAAAGTATTTTTTTCCTTTTTTAGTTATTCAATAAAACTTTTATTTTTTTGCAATATATTTTAATCCGCTAATTTCAAAGGTGGTTTTTCTTAAGCCATATTAAAAATAGATTGGGGTGTAAATAAAAAATACAGTTATTTAAGAACAACATTGTCTATTTTTTTATGTTTTTAAAAAAAAAAATTTGCCCTCTTTTTAATCGGAAAATTGTCGTTTTAGACTAATTCGGCCAAATGTTTTTCGGCCAAACACTATTAAAATATTAATTACCGAGTTTCAACTGTCGCTTCAGTAAAATTTGAGAGAAATGCACTATCATGGATTTACGAATTTGGATTTGGTAATTTGTTTTGAAAACCCAAAACTTATTTGAAAATAACAAAAGTTTATTACGAGATAGTATAATTAAACATCATATTTTACCATTAGAATGAAGAATTGTCTGAGGAGGCACAATACGCCAGAAACAAACAACAAAGAAAATATATTTAAAAAAACGGTTTTTCACTCATGCAAAAAGTTTTCCGCCACTGTTTAAAAAGGGTAAATATTGTAAATAAATCTATCTACTACATTAGTACACAATTTCAGAAACTTATCGACACCAGGAATCAATTTAACTTTTTAATCCGACACTGTGCAGCGGATTGGCATAAGAGTTTATTGCAAGAAAACGTAAAAAAATATTTATAATCAATCTGTGCATTATATTAATGGCTATGGCATAATGATAATTAATATTGTAGGAAAAGGAGTTCTAATTTATTTATAATTTGTAAAAAGCGGTATATGGCCATTTGGACGAATAAGCCGTTTGGCCGAAAGTCTTTTGGTCGAATGCCGTTTAGCCGAATGGGCACTTTTGGCCAGAGGAGCCGCTTGGCCGAATGCCGTTTAGCCGAATGGGTCATTTAGCCGAATGGTCATTTAGCCGAATGGTCATTTAGACGAATGGGCCATTTGACCGAATGGTCATTTAGCCGAATGAGCCGTTTAGCCAAATGGACATTTAGCCGAATGGTCGTTTAGCCAAATGGCCGTTTAGCACACTGTTGTTTTTACATATGTACATAAAATGGCAGACGTTATGTAAATATGCTAAAACAATTTATATGACGAAATAGTAGATAGTTACTATGTGCTATGTATATATATATATATATGTTAAATGAATTTGCAAAAACATATTTTATACTAATTTTATATTTTATAATGTATCTGTCCCAAATAGAGATTAAAGAATCTAATATATAAATATATATATATATATATAAAGGGTTTTCCAATAGGGACGCTCGAACTTTGACAGCTCATTGCGGCCATGTTGTT
>JANSTU010035036.1:0-11598 GCA_027564075.1 Bolitophila hybrida
GATAAGATAGTAGCTTCAGACGGGCAATACTTTGAACATTAAGATTGTTTTGATATTTGAACAATAAAGCTCGAAAATCATGAATTTACCTTTAAAACTTAGTTGTAGACCTATTATTTAAAAAAAAATACACGAATTTGTGAATGAATGATATAAATATAAATGATTTAGTGGAATAATAATGCATGATTGGATAAAGAATAATTTATTGATAAAATGACATGATTGTGGATATGGATAAATCGATAAATGGATTAGGCTTTGACTATGTTATATACTGGATTTTTGATTGATGAAATAATATATGTTATTTATGCAATCATATGTTTATGAATATCTGGATTGATTGAACTTATGAATTTATCTAATGATAGATTTAATTGATATGGTTTAAAAATTATTATTTATTGATAGACTTTATGTGTATGTATTGGTGTGGTATTCATTTGCCTATATATTGCATTCTGTGGTTTGGCGCGTTCTATTTAATATTGTTCATTTATTTATACCTATTTTTTTGGCAATTTATAAGAATTATTACATTGTATGATTTCATTGCTCTATTAAAAACTAATAAAAAATAATTAAGTATGCATTTACAATTTTTATACACACACAATTTGCCACCACAGACAAAAAAGGATTATCCGCCACTTTATATGAATACTTACTAACACACACACAGACTGGACACTTTTCAAGTGACAGTTCCATTCTATAGTGTTCTGTGTTAAAAATTTAGATTATGAATTCTGGAATAATTGTTTTGATGGGTGTATTTTTGAAATGAAATACGTATTACCTATGGGATTTTCCCCAGCAATACAATTTTGTCGGTCGTCCTTCACCTCTACGTTTCAGATGGTCAAAGTTTGACCCAAATTTTCGAAAATTGCAAAAAAAAATATTATTAAAGGTATGACTTTTCGCAAACAGCCACACTCCCTTTAATAAGTAAAAACATAAAAAAATGCAAATATACTTATAAACCTTTCTAAATATAATTATTTATTTGGGTTTTTTGTGTTTATTCTTAATAACTTACACATAAATTATTTGTGTTGAAATAAAAAATATAAAATCGGGGTTAAGTGGTTTGAAAATTACCAAAAATCGAATTTATCTTTTTATTTTATTAACTAGTACAACATGTCTAGAATATTCTCCCAAAATTTGAAATCGACTTCCTTAGAAGACAATGCTTTCTTTTATCATTTTACCACGATTATGATTACGAAATGACGTGTTATCAGCTATCAAGCCCATTTATGAAGAACTCGGCAAACTCTGCAGAGCTTTTGGAGCGATGCGTTGGTAAAGCACGCAATATAATAATGCAAATTTGAACCAGTTAATCTGGAAAATCATTCCAAAATACTTCCATGCTGTTTCGAAAACTTGGCCGAAACAGCAACGATTAGGCCCGAAGAGAAGATTAAAATCGCCTACTCAGAGCTGAAAAAAAGCTGACTCTGGGACTCGAGACTCCAGAATTTACTACAGGCAAGTGTAAAAAGATGCCCTGGATATTGCCGCTGCAGCAGGTTCTTAACTGTATGGTGCCGTAATCGAAGATTCTATGTAAGATGAAAAGTTCTTTTACTTTTGTGTTATTTCCATTTAAAACTGAAATCGCGTTTTTCTTGAAATTATATTTTTGAAAGTTATGAACCGATCTTGTTTAAATTTTGCATACTTCTTTAAAATAACATTATATAGTGCTTGAACGAAGGATTTTTTAATCGCAACTAATATTACAAGACAATATATAGTGCAAATTTTAAATATGTGATTTGATCCTGCAAATGGATATTTGATAGTTTACCTTAATAATCATATTGTGAAACAAGATATATTGTGTATGGGGAGGGGGGTACAAATCGCACAACCAAACCAATTCGTTTGCAACATACAAGTAGAGGCTATCAATTAAAATAGCAAAACACTTATTAACCCTTTTAAAAGAAGTTCGTATATCCAAAGATCACAATATCCTTAATATAACCTAAATGGTGTATGCTTCTTTTAATAATTTCTTATTAGTGTAAAAGGACACTCTCACTCTCAGATATTTTGAAAACCTATTAACCGAGAGGCCCTGAGTTCAAACTCATGTATGGACATGAAATGTTATATCATAAAAATTGGTCACATGTATGTTATAATGTTTTATGATCCATTCTTCGAAGGATGTCGATGTTATCGAGGGGTTCCAAATAGTTAGATCGTTATTGCGAAATAGTTACATAAATTAACACCAAAATATCATGAAAACTTTGTAAAAAGCTTGAGAAAAAAGCTTTTCCAGGGTGGCCCAGACCTCCTAAGATATTGTGACAAGCATAATAATAATAATTTATATTTACATTTAATAATTTAAAAACCAAGCTGTAATACGCTATTTTAATAATAATTATTAACTATTATCACTTAAATCTTTGTTTACGGTGTTTTAAAATTTGAACCTAGCTATACATAATAACAATTATGCCGTACGGCATAAAATAATGATTTTGTACCAATAATGCATTACTAAAAGGTTCTGTATATTATCTGCGATCAGCCATAATGTAGAGTGCACCATGTACAACGTATATACAGTTTGCGTGTGTGTGCCATATGCACTTCATTAAAATGCACATTAACTTGCATATTTATGTCGTACCTATACATATATTAATAAAATAGAACCCATTCATGTTGTTTTAGTCATATTAATTATATATACTATTTTGGTACTAATAAATTGTGTTTAGAGGATGTTTCAAATCTGACACAATGTAATAACTAATATAATATGTTGTTTACAATCTCAGTTTTTTTTATTAATAATAATTTTTATCACCTCCTCAAACTGCATTATTCCCACACTTTTGAATGCACATAAATGATTTCTAAATAATTAAATTAAATCCCGATGATCAAGCGTAGCCCATATGTCAAATGCCATTCATATTCGCCGCAAGAGGAATCATAAGCGTAGGATTCTCGCACAAGGCGTGTGTTATTCTCCTCGATTACTCTATAAGAACAACAACAAAATATATATATTGGAATTATTTAATGGCCATGCATTTATTTCTGCATCACACGACACTGCGTCTTCCAGCTCCGCAAATATTATTATAAGTGTGTGTGTGTATGTGTGAGCGCACACGCAGTATTAATAAAATAATATGTAATGACCATCTGAGGTCTGGGTGTGCGTGCGAGCCCGAGTGATTCTGTAATTGCGCCAGCGCAGAAAATATCCGCAGAGTGCGCGATATCAAGCGTGGGCTCAAGACGCGGCGTGGCGCGAAACACTATTATTACTATTACAATCTTGTTTTATGTGTACACAATATAATATACAATCATGGACAATTTGAAAATGCATTTTATATAATATGTTAGCGAACTCTATACATACATATATAGTATATATAATAATAAACCACGCGCGCATACATTATACAATGTACAATGTTTTGTTTGGAGCGCGTGCGCGTATCTAATCTTAAATGAATGGCAAGAATGGGTGTGGGCCGTATGGATGTGGCGGTACCCCTTACGTGTCTTGCGTTTATTTACTAAACAAAAAACAAATGTATTGTTCAGATATGGAAGTAATAATGGTTTAAGCATATATATTTATAGCTACTACTTATATGTGTGTTTAATATATCTGATGCATTCAATTCCATTGAAACGGCTATAACGGATCCGGGCGCATTTAACCTAGGGCCAGGTCAAATGTGTGTGCATTGGTAGGTAGATATTTTTTACTGTATTTTTAAATTAGTATTTATTATTATTATACTGTTGCAATTTACATTTGTGCATTTACTTAGAATGTATAATATATTTAATACCAAATATGGTACAAACTAAAATATAACATTTAATCAATGTCATTGCCATTTTAAACATCGAAAATAATATCGTCCAAATGGATAAAGTTTGTTGCTTAGCAGACCTCCTTTTGATGATTTTTTTTTAATTCCTGCTAAAATTAACCAATAAAGACCAATTTAAACTATTTCGATAACCAACAATACGTTCATTGCAATTTGTGGTAATTATTGAAGCTTTTTTTATTGCAGCAATATGAAGTCGTTTTTAGTTTTTTTTAACATTAAATCTTATCCATAAATTCTTTGGTCTGCGATTGTTTGAGGATCATTAACATAAACATTTGAATCCAAGGTATCAAGTGTAATATGACAGCTTTGCTTCATTTGATTACATTATCCTAATTTTTCATTCTGATGCATCATTTTTGGTCAATTAAAGGATCTAAATTCTTACAAAACAATCCTGTCGAAGCTTGGTATAAGATTTTGCGGGGTAATTCAGAGTTATCGTCTGACACTACAGAAGATATTAACAATATAGACAATCAAAAAAGGGCTACATATTATCCTTTCATCCTATAAAAAGTATTGTTTTTAAAAGATTTTGTAGTCAAGATAAAGAGTTTGGTCGAAAAATGCAGGTTTTGTGCGTTTATACAAGATGATTCGTTAAGGGACATAATGAAAATGAACGAAAATTAACGAAAATGAATGAAAATGAATGAATGAAGGATTTGGCTTTCGATCGTTGTGTTGAGACTGCGAGTTACTTAGAAATGTCCAAAAAAGAGCGAGAGTCAATGAGTCTGTCCACTGGTCCACATATGTTACCGCATTGCACGCTGCAGGTGGGTATTTCTAGCCCCAGAGGACCACAACGGCACCAATGTCTATTGCGCCATAGAAGCCCTTCATTTCGCAAAAAAGTAAATAGCGTACTATTGAGAAAATCTGCTTGTCACAGATGTGGAAGAAGTGGTGCTTCCCATTTATGCTATTTACCACAATAAAATAAATTACATTACACAAAATCAAGGTATGAATATTCTTTATTCTGTGTCTCGAAGCAATTAATTCAGTGATGATGATATTCTAAAGTGAAAGGATTCATCATGTCGACATGGCCAAAGTCAGTCAAATTTAATGAAGTCTGCAGCAAGATCAATAAAATAAGAAATATAACTTGAACACAGAAAATTGTTTATTCTACATAGATTACAAAATTATGTGTTAAAAACACTTCATTATAGTGATACGGGAACAGTTCGCATGTAGATATTATGATTATGATTGCGAAGTCTGTCAAATGACACAGAATGTCAGTGAGGAAAACCTAAAAAGTAAATGGCCACAATGCAGAAAAAAAGGGACTTGACATTAATATTGACAATAATTGTCAGTATTTTGTTGTTACATTAATTTTTTAAGAATATGATTTTTTCTTATATAATCTTAAGGTGGAATAGTTTCTAGTCCAATATTCCAATATTGGTCTATTTTCTGGATACTAGTCCAGTGTGATACTGTACTGTACTGAAATCATGTATCGAGATATTACTTTAAAATCGTTTTAGGATTTTTACTGAGCATTTAATGTCCAGTATTGACATCAAGTATCTAGGTTAAATGGTTCTTCAATTTGGACCTACTATTGGGACAATATTTTGTGTATCTGGGAATTAATTGGTAATCTCAAAAGTATAAACTGTTTTAATATGCTTCCATAATCTACTTTCACATTCATTCATATTCTGAATTTGTGTCTTAAGGTCAAACATTTTTCAAACAACATTAGATAATATTTATTTACAATTTAAATAACATCTCAATTAACTCAATCTACATTTCAGTTTAAATACATTGCGACATCAATAAAAATCTCACGCCTCCACTCAAAGCAAAAGGTGTTCCATTATATCCGTATGTACCCTAAATCTCAACACGGAAACCATCAAACAAAAGACTCGTTGACAATATTCACTGGAAATGCACGCACACCACACGAACAAATCACTTTTGAATTTCAAATTCAGTCAAATCTAGTTTTTGTGCACCTCCACCCCACAAGCACACACACACACACAAAACAGTGACACATAACGAGACCCATTTCAATTCAACAATGCATTCGAAAACTACAAATCCTCCGCTTGATCTATTGTGTCCATAACATGACCATAAACCTCGCCATAAACTACACTTCAACGTGTCAACAGTGAGCCGCGACCGCCCGCAGCCAGCACCGGCACCGGTGTATCTGTACAGCATATGTATCTATGTGTTTCTGTATAAATAAATGAGATAGTGTTAGTGTATATACCTTGCAGGGGTCTCTCTGGTCGCGCATCATTATGCCTGGACACGCAACAACAACAACAACTACTACAACTAAACCATATCATCTGTGTGGTATAAATGCTCTTAAATGTCCTTAAATCATCATGACAATCAGTGTATTGTTCAATGGAACAATATTATCCATTTTTCAGTGTGTATCTCGTTATTATGCTTTTTATGTATATTTATGTTGCTCTTTCGGAATCATTTGTCTCCTTGACACGGAAAAAGGACAATAGTGCCGCACTTGGCGCAGTCCATAGTTGTGTCATTTTCAGCCTCTGATGTTATGACAACAATAAGTCATTTAAAATTAATTTAAATTGCCGGTTTTTTTATCATTATTTCGGGATAATTTTGCGTACTTATTGGAATGAATAGAAAGGAAGTGCGTACACATATTATATAAAAAAATGAGATTGGCGCACTTTAATTAACCGGAAAACAATTAACGTAATCGCACTCGCAGTTTGTGTGTATATTTTTTCAGAAACAAATACACTGAGAAACG
Source organism: Bolitophila hybrida (assembly GCA_027564075.1). Taxonomy (NCBI): domain Eukaryota; kingdom Metazoa; phylum Arthropoda; class Insecta; order Diptera; family Mycetophilidae; genus Bolitophila; species Bolitophila hybrida. The sequence goes on from JANSTU010035036.1 coordinate 6,685, forward strand.
TTATAAAAAATATTATAAGAACATTCATTTTATCAGTCGAAAAAACGTAGTGAGCGAGTTTATATACAGCCACTTATGCTATGGTGGTGCGCTGCTTTGTGTCTTCGTGCCGGACGCGTCGTGTGTGGCTTAATTGCGCCTGTTTTTGTTTTTTAGATATTTTTTCTCGAGTGCGTTCGTCTTGCGCGACACAGCTGAGAAAAAAATTTGGGAATTTTAGGAAAAGTGCGCGAGAGAAATATGCGCTGAAAATGCGCATGTGTTTTTCCATGCGCTGCTTCAGGAAGAATTTCAAGTGATTTTGTGGGAAACGCAATGGATCCTTTATAGAATAGCCTTTCTGTGTGTGTGTGGGCGAGCCGCAGATGGTTTGCGGTCTCATTAGCCTCCTCATCGTTTGACCTTGTATGCATATTTTTCATTCGTTTGATTTTATATTTCTCATACAACTAGCTAGAATTTATATGTGAATGTGTGGTTGTTGTTGCTGTTTTTTTATTTTGTTTCTCCGTTCTATTCCATATTTCTGAGACATAAACAGAATTGTTTAGTAGGCAAAGGTGAATCAGAGATAATCCGACTATCGCGCATTTCCGCGCAAGCAAAAGCTGACTTTATATGCGGTACGCTCACTTGCGCAGACGCAGTGTGGTTATGACTTCATGGATTTCATGTGCTGTGTGCATACGAAATGAGCCTTTTTCTTCGGCTGTGTATACGTCCGCTTCAAGTATGTACTTTTTTTAATAAATACATTTATATACAGATACATATGAATCACGCCCATATTTTGTCAAGCTAATTGGTTCTACAGTGCATTGCGCTTGGGAAAATTTATTTATAAGAAGGTTTTAATGTAACATATATTATGCTGCTATTTGGTAAATTAGGGTGATTCAATTTGTAATATTTTCGATTTATTATCGGAGAGATTGTTTTTTTTTATTGATTTGTTACCTTTTTTTTAATCATTTTGATACATTTCTGACGAATCAAAAACACTGTTTACAATTAATGCAGAATTATAATAAGTAAATCAATGCAGATTTCGAGGTGGCAATTTGTTTTTATCGAGGAAAGCATTGTTTTAATGTATACTTTGGCAAAACAAAAAAAATACCATCAAACATCTATTAATCTATTCCCAAACATTTCTGATCATTGTAAATTTATTTTTACCGTTTTATTTACCGCGCTATTGTATAAATGCAACATTAATTACGCCATTTGTTTTTTCAATAAACTCAGATTTATTGCTTTCTTTAGTTCACCTCTCTTGGTCAACTAATTTACTGGTCCGCTTATAACCATTTGAGGTATCTTTTCTGATCGTTTAAAATGTCCATGAATTTGCTTTTTTAAAAAAAAGAAAATCTATCAAACGGAATCTTCTATTTTCTTCTGTTTACTAATTTTATGATCACAGCGCTATTCCTGAATATTATTAGATTGTTGATGAACTTTACGCCATAAAAACGTAAAAAATACAATTCCATTTTTGAAAGCACTTTGAACTTAAAACTAAGTGCTATCTTGCTAACTTGTGCTATTACAAAACTAATCACTATTTGACAAAATTCCCTTAAGCTTAAGAAATAACAAAATATTGAGGTATAGTTATTTAAGGCAGACATTCTTGCCAAAACAGCAATGACATTCTTGCCAAATCAGCAATGATAGAAGGCAACAACACCATATTTCTTCCCTTTATCCCTTCCCTTAAAAATATTTTTTTTATCTTTTCTGCTTTGTTGCTACCTTAAAAAATATTTTTCCTGAGCTGCAGTTAACATATTATAACTGTTTAATTTGCTTGTTTTTTCTTTTTTTTTTTAAATACATAATTGGTTTATTTTTTTTTCATTTGTTTTGATGGCACCTTTTTTTTATTTAACCTTTATTGCATTACTTTTTCTTCACCGTTTTTATTCTTTATTATTATTTTTTTCTCTTATTACCATCTTTTTTTCCTTCACCATTTTTTTGATTTTTGAAATATTTTTTCTTTTTTAACTGAGTTAGAAAAGGGATTATTTATTAGAACTTTAATTGCTTGGGTTTTTTAACGATTAGTATCAATTGATTTTCTAAACACCAAACAGATACACGATCATATTGAAAACAGGTAAACTGTCAACCTAGTAGTCTCGGATGAAAGAATTGATAGATTTGGAAATCATCAGCATAAAGATGAAAATTTGTTTCACTAGCAAGAACTGTCGGCAAGTCATTGATGAACATAGACAAAAGGATTGGTACAAGGACCTAATCCTGGAGAACACCGGAGGATATTGGTAGAAAATCATAGAGGCCACTAGCAAAATGTCATACCAGTGTGATATTTCTGATAATTAGATTGCCAGAAGAAGTAGAAAACATCGATATTAATTTATTACAGAGAACATAATGGAATACAATATCGAACACCTTGGAAAAGTCTAGAAGCACCAGCAAAACAAATTGCTTATCATCAAGATTACGTCTGATGTCGTCAGTCTTCACAACGTGACTTAAGTACTATTACTAGAACGAAATCCAGATTGGAATGTAACAAGAAGATTATTCGATGAATCTGGTTCTACATTATCATATGCAAAACTTTTAACATTGCTGGAAGAATACTAATATGTCGAAAATCTTTTAATTTATAATACATGGTATTTTTTTTTAATATCAGGGCCAACGGAAGTAGATGTGTTTTTAGATACAACATAAATATTAGACATAGATATTACATTTAAAGAACCTAGTGTCTGTCTGGTCTGTTTCCAGCCAAATTTAGCAATACCCGTGTCAAACTGAATTTGAGTAGTAAAGTTGGCTAGAATATTAGAAAAAACAAGATCAGTTAGGCCTGTCGAGAATTTGGAGAATGGTATGCAGGACAAAATATGAAGGGAAGACCGAGCAAACCTTCTGAAAAATCTAAACGTTTGATTTCTCTAAGTATTTAGACAATGTTCATTAAAATCACCAATAACTTTAGTTTCATAATAATGTGGTGATTATACTGAACGTTATCCGTTTATATCTTTTTTATTTTTTTTCTCTAATTTCCATAATTGTTCTTTTCTTTTTTATATTTTTTACAATATTGACATATATTTTCTTCATTTTCTCTTATTAGTAAAAAATGCGTGTAGTTAAAGTAGGATTTGCCTTTTGAATAGTATTTTCGTCTTATTTGTTTACTGAATGTAACCACTAAAAATCACAAAAAAATATTTGTTCGATTCTCCCTAATATACAGAGTGCTGCACATGAGTGTTTCTCTTATCGCTTAGCTCGGTTGCGGGACAAAACGAGTCATCAACAACGATGAACTCTGTGTGTATTTATAAAGTATAAATAAAATATATATGAGCATTGACTTTTTTTTAAATATGTATATTATATATGTGTGTATAAATGTTAACCGACGAATCACTTAGGTTATCAATAAGTATATGTGTAGAAATACGGTTTCGACTGTGCATGTTTAATGTCTCTCCGCATAGAGTATTCATATTGGGTGGTTTATTATTTATTTCAGCCGGAAAACACTATCTGGTTTCACTGTTTAATAATAATTCCACTCGGCCTAACCGCGATAACATTGTTTAATGCATTGTATATTATAACTAGCGTTGGTTCTGCTCGTTTTGATTTAATTTGATAATGTAAAAAAAATATGTTTACTTGTCTGACCCGAGCATAAATCATATATATGGGCGGCGGCAACTGCTATTCTGTATATATTTGCCATCAGAGGTCCATAGATTATAATTTAGTTCCGTTGATTTTTTTTAATTAATTTTAAATAAAAACGCAGAACGCTTGAAATGAAACAGCATTAACTCCAGCGCACAAATATTAATTATCTCCATATATCGAAGCATTTGTTTATGCGTCTGGTGTATATATACACATACAGATACATACATAAACATTCCAAGCGATAAAATAAAAACAATGCAAATATCTTGAATGTTCGCTTATGCGCGTACGCCTCCATAAATGCTGTTCTGAGCGATGTGAACGAAGCGCGCGCGCGCGTGCGAATCCATTACAAAATCATTAAACATAATGGAAGTTCCATCAGCAACACATAAACATATATACATATATACAGACAAAAGATCACAAGGATCGGCTGCGAGCAACAAAAACACAACAACAACAAAACTATATATGCGAGCCTTCTTTGGCCGTAGGAAGATGTATAATCAACGATTTAAAACAATTTATTCGTCGAACTCGTATTTATGTGCAAATATACATAAAACATAGCAGCATACATAAAATATATATGCGTACATTAAGATGTAATAACCTTCTTTCGTTCGATATATTTATGTGGCAGAGTTTTACGGGCATATTCAAATTATATTTGTGGCGTGCCGTCCGTCGCTACGGTTGTTCGACGGACACACCATCATAGGATGGGAACGACGCTTTGCACACTTAATGAAATATTAATACACTTTGCGGACACCAGCGCATATATAAAATATTTATATATATATAAAATATATACATTGTTTCCCCGAACCCATTTGACATTTAGTCAAAATCTATAATTAATTGCGAACAATTATTTTTCGCTCGAGGCGACCGCTCGTTTTTCCTGTGAATCGAATTTGCGCTGCATCGTCGAATATATACACATTCACATTTTCCACTCAGCTGAACGTTTGAAAAGTTATAATAAACGCGCGTTTTGAGTGCGCATGCGTATGTATGTATATTGCGACTTTTATCGCATAATAAACATATATTATTGCATGTAGCCCAAAGGGATATACATACATACATCGTTGTTGTAAAATGTAAACTGTTAAATTTACTCCTATATATATTATCTATATATTTTATATGAAACAATGTTCACAAACAATTATTCGCGATCGACGTGTTTTTACAAATGTATATATA
>JANSTU010035047.1:0-11598 GCA_027564075.1 Bolitophila hybrida
GTTGACTCTGTAAAGAGTTCATCCGCCACCGTGCTACATTGCTTACCTGGTAATAAGCAACGCGCTCAAAATTCGGCTTGCGCATATTTTTATCATTGAAAATGATTATACTGGCGTCTAGAATGAAAAATCCGTCACAAAAAAATGACGCATTTCGGATGACGCCATCAAGCGTTCGGCGGTTGTCGGCAAAGTTCGTAACAATGGGCGGCAAAATTAAGGTAAGGTCGATAGAGGTCGATAGAGGTGTATGATTGGTTGGCGGTAAAGATCAAAGGTGCTTTGAAAATGCAAACAACTGTCAGATTACAGTTGTCAGAATCAATATGCTGAATGCAGAATCTAAGATATACCCATACCCATACCCATTTTCAATGATGCCCCTCTTTAATAGGTTAAAAGGTGTAAATTTTGATATATCTATATGCACCGAGATCTTTCTTGCTATTTATATTCGGAATCTTCATCATACAATTATTTTTCTATACAGGGTGCGTGTGTATGTGTTAATTGATGGCATTAATGTTCCGTTATTCCAAATCAATAACATTTTTCAGAAATAATCTATTAATAGTAAGATGAACAATTACATATTACATGGCTCGATGGATGGTTAAAGTAATTCATTTCTTTTCAATATATTTACTTCTAAAGAATTTAATGTGATGCACCTATAAACGACATGCATTTTTATTTTACAAATTTAGAAGTACAGTAAATCAATGACATCAAAAGCATTTATGGTATCATATAAATTCTATTATACCTTTTGCTTTATTCTCGTCTCTTCATGCAGATACAAAACGAAATCTTGCCAACGGCTTAACGAAAGATGAAATGTGTATGCAGAAATTACTACAAGATACTTTACTTTTAATTACAAATGTAATAACATTTACCCCTCCCCACTTCCTACACCTATCCTTTCTCCTCTTTTTAAAGGATTTTAAGAATTATCGTTATAATTGTTATTTAAAATAGCCGTTTTGAAGTAAATTAATAAAAACCACAAACAAATAACAAAAATTCGATTAATTATAATTTTTAAAGACTTTGAGCGCAACGGATTTGGAGAGTATGTATTTTGCATACAACCAGAGGTGCTCAACGCAGAAATTATCCTAATTTCAGCTAGCATTTTAATATTAAAATCGATACATATCGTAAACAGAAGCTTTGTCATATGATCGGATAGCCAAGCAGTCTTAATGGGGCATATCATATGACGTCTAAATCTGTCCAATATATAATGATATACGCAAATATATTTATAAGTACCGACAATATAAACAAATATTCGGAAGTCCATACAATCAGATAGATATATACGATACATGCTAAACGGAACAGCGACATAAGTTTAAAATAGATCGTAAGAGTACTATGGGTCCAAACTGAGACCTGTGCTAATTTAAAACGATTTTATATATATATGTTTGAAACTGAATTGGTTGTTGCTTAATGATTTTTGATAATCTGATTGAACATTTTATTTGAATGATAATTGGTTAAATTACCAAAAATGATTAAATTATAAGAAATAATTTTAGAATGTTATCTATTTTTTTTATTTAGACTTTAGATATCGCCAGTTGAAACAGTAATATTCAAAAATTTGAATTCTTCACAAATGCATAGTGTCTAGAATATAATTATGAAGAATGACTTATACTGAATGATATAATAGCACATTATTCCACCAACATAATAATTACATTTAAAACACCTTATCTTAAAAAAAAAATGTGTCGTCTAACCATACATCTGTTTCAGGCCCGCAGCGTCAGCACAAGTAGTCTGAGTCAGCAGGTAAACTGTGCACGCCCGCCCACACAAATTTGCGCCATAGCTGCGCGTGTTCTATTTTGTTTTGCAAACAATATACGCTAATATAGTATACTGATAGAATCTGCCAAATGCGTTCAACATTTTTGTTCTAGTTTATCTAGATTAGTTGTTACGATTTGATGAAATTACGTTTGATCTGAATATATTGCTCTGTTGCAGATTATCTGGTTTACTTTGTAATTTCACTTGTAATTACACTTGCAGCCATTCCCGCATAATTGCATAATTGCATACATGCATACATATACTTAAAATAAATCATATAAATATTGAACGTTATTCTGGCCGTCATTTACAAAATATTCTTTTGTTTTTACCTAAGACACCTCTTGTCTGGGGTTTTCTAATTCTATATATATCAATATAATATTTATTTATATATCAATGAATGATAATTAAATTTTTACAATTACAAATATTTTTTTTAATTTAAAATATATTTCTAGTTTATAAGTTTAACTAAAATTAAAATACATAATGACATCCGGAATAACAACCAGTATATAATATTTTCATTCGTAAATTACTCAAAATTTCACATTAATATCAAATCATCATTTCGTAGATTCACGATAAAACATCTGCATTAATAGACAAATAAACATACATAATCATATAGGTAGGTGATGCTCACCGTGATAGAACAAATATATATATATATATATGAATATATACATCAATTAGTACTAATTGGTAAAGGAGTGCGCATGCACTATGTAATGTGTTTGGTAAACATATATAAACATGTATACTCTATATAGTATATATAAGTATGTATACAGTATACACCATGCAGTGTATATATATATTGCACAAGTACATTATGTAGAGCTTTTGATTTTAATATGATATAAAGAAAATATGCACTATTTTAATATATGGTTAACTACAAACAATGCCACTAAAAATCGTTGATTTGTTTCATTAACATTTATTGAAATACATATGCAACGTTTAAATTCTAAAATACATACATATATAAAAAAAAATTGAAATATTATCATATTTCCACTCTTCATACCTTTCATTCATCGCTGTGTTGCATAAACGCATATACCCAATTTAAAAGCATGCAGTCAAGATTGCATTAATTTTTTAAATACTTAATTATAAATGAAACGTTTTATGAATGTAATGCAAAGAGCTTATTATAATTAAGCTTGCCATTAAAAAAAAAAAAACTCAAATATGTATAACTTTATAATGTATATGTTTGTGCAGGTGCACGTCTGTGAACTATATAAAATACCGCTCTACTTTTAAGAGTGACGGGTACCAACTTTGAAAGCTTAAATAGGTAGTTAATAACGAATTAAAAATATGTTACTGACAAAAAAAAGGTTTTTTGTGTATACAATTTGAAAATACTATTAAAAAAAGGATTTACTAATTAAGCTTTAAATTTTACCGCCGTGCAATTCCTCTAATAAAGCGCAAATTACGATATTACGAGTATTCACTTATATTTTGAACAATTTAATTTAATCTACATAATAAAAAAAACATCATATGCACATTTTAAAACAAAAAACAGGATATGTATCTAAAAATGTGTATAATGTCGCTAGAAATTGCCTCGCGGCCAAATTATGTCAATAAAGAATATAGGTATCTTAGATTTGATGTGCGGTAAATTATGCTTTGCCTATGTAGCACAAAAGCTGCAGACGCAGTCAGAAAATACAGAGATTAGATATATGTACTCTGCTTTATAATGATTTCAATAGTAAACTTGTTCATTTTTAAACCAAAATTTGTATACATATAAGGATATCACTGTCCGGTACTGTATATCGAAAGCTGAAGCTACGGCGGACAAACAATATTTTTTGTTATGTAGAAATAAAGTACTTGGTGGATTTGCGATGTTTCAGCGACAAACCGATCAATACATCTTCCACTTTATTTGTAAAATTGGCAAAAATGCAAAATCTATAATAAGCTAATTAATCACTGATTTGTTATTAGCTCCGATTAAATCACTGAACAAAAATGACGAAATAGACATTTTAATCAGTGATTATCTATCTCCGATTATCGGGCTATCAACAAATCAGTGATTATCCAAAATTTTATCATAACTGAAGAAATCGGCCCAAAGACGCTGTATTGATGATTGACAACTATTTACAAATATTATTTAAAGCAAATACTGTAAAAATAAAAGACCTTAAAATGTTTTGTATTTGAGAAAAAATATATTTGTTAGGGTTTTATTCAAATAAATAATAATAAGTATGGAATCATACAATAATTCATATAATTATACGAGTACTTCAACAAACACATTTATGTAGATATTTTTTTTAGAATATTGTTATTAATAAAAACGAACACATGATTTTAGCCTATATCTTTTGGTAAAATATAAAGGTTCACCCGCCACCGAAGATGTATCTTCGGCTGACATCTATTCAACCAACTTCAAACTTCTGCCAGTTTTAGGAAAATTTTTAGTACAACTGGTGCCTTCCCGGAAGAAAAGGGTAAATTACATGATATATATTGACTTTTTTTGACAAAATCCAATATATATATTTTGTATATCCAATACGATATAAATTATTTAGGCTGAACTTTGGAGTTGAACCCTTAGTTATTTAGACAGCAAAACACACACACAAATATTTGGGCGAAATAAAGCCTTTAAGGGTGACAGGGCATCAGAATTTGGCATTAATGTTTCGTTATTTAACAACAATAACCAATTTAGAAAGTCTATTAATTACAAGATGAACATACTGATTTAAAGTGCTACATTCGAAAAAACACCGGTCTGCGGTCCCATTAGTCAGCCTACGTGTTAACCCACTTGGCTATGGCAATGGTCAATTACAATTTTTTAGTTTTCTAATAAAATTCTAAAAACATTAATAACATAATAATAAGAAGACTTGTAAAACCGCGTTGTCCGTACGTCCGTCTTTCACCTAATATTAGGGCTAAATGTAAGGTTTAGAGTTTTGACAGTTTTGTGTTGTTATGGGGATTTCTACAAGAAAAAATATTATACATCATTTGGGCATTATGTCCACTATATATAGGTGCGTCTGAAGTCAAATGCTCAAGCGCATTCTTAACGGTTTCTTATTATACTATCACTTTAGGTCAGTTTTTGCATATGGTGCACGTCACATTCGAACTACTTTTAATCGATAAGTCAGGAAACCTGTAAAGAACTTGATGAGTGGTAGACGTACCGAAAATACGAGAGAAGAATTCAGTCCACATTAATGAATTCTTGTCAACTTGACTTGAACTGCGGACAGCACTGGTAAACAACAATCAATCACTGGCTGAAAGGTGGGAAAGCATTTGCAATGCTCTCCGCAGCAGTGAGTTTGAGTTCGTCGGTGCATGTCACCGCAGATATGAATTCTGGGTTTCAGACGAATCCTGACAGCTCTCAAGGTCAGTTTTTTTGGTGCCAAGTTCAAGCACCAAAAACAAGAACTCAGTGTCAGTGGAAGTAGGGCATAATTGTTAAGCTGCCCAAGAAAGGTGACCAGCTGTGATAAATGGGTATATGCAAAATCCTGGAAATATCATTGAGAGTATACAGTTATATATTGAAATAATCCAATAAGCCAACAAACATAATGAAAGACACCGGAACTTCTTGTAGCGTCTTACATAAAGGCCAGCTCTCGCAGACAGCTCTGTCATGAATAATGAAATGCGATAGGGGGCATATACGACAAACTTCAGGAACTTGAATACGGTTATGATTGATTTTTGGCAATTCTTCACCAAGATGTCAACTACAAAGTCTGGCGATTTTTGCAAGCCAGTCGGGCTTTCGTTCAACTCATAGCAAACGATGTAGATTAACACAAGCGAAAATTTGCAGCCCATCCAACTCAACGGAGAAACCATTGAGATTGTTGATCAATTATGCTAATTCATAAACATCAACAAATTCTTGTAGTAGTCCGCATAATATGCGCGATAGGATTCAGATCTACACGAAATAACGCAATCGGAAAATGCGCGAAACGAATATGTGCGAATGAAAATAGCATGACATTTTGTAATAACATATGGAATATATATTTGCGATTTGAAAATTCTTTTAAAAAAAACACGGTGATTTGTGTGTTGTCTGCCTGTAAAACGGCGTGCGTATTCTCGTTCAGCTGTAAAAGCATCGCCATAGAATAATTCATACACAAAATGCCATGTCAGATTTTGCATTGTTTGAACAATTGATTATATAAAACAATATTAGAAGAATTTAAATCGGAAAGTTTTCTCGTTTTATCTGTATCGCAATAACAAAAAAAATACACTTACGAATTACAAATTGCAGAGTTATCAGTTGTTCTTTTACAGATCATATTTAATGAAGAAAATAACGCAAGTATAACCAATTTCGATACACAATAAATCATTTAACGGGACAAAAACTTCCGTTTCTCATTTATCTTTTTACGATAAATAACGTGTAGGTAAATTGTAACTGTTCGCTTAAGGAGGAACAGAGACAAGAGGAATTAACCGAAATGTTTTGCTTTATTCTCAGTAAATAGAAATCGTTTTAATGGATTTTCCACATTCAAATAGAATAGAGTGAACTGGGCTTTTCATTTCTGATTTAAGGTTTTCATTTATTTTTTCGAAGAACATTTCTAGGAAAATAAAAAAAAAGAGTTAATCGCTATTTTTAAAAGATTACGATAATTTTATATGTGTTTATAAACATTTAAGCTATTTTAGGATTTTATTTGATTATGTATAGGGTTAAACCATTGATATATATAAACTATAGATAGCTCGCATTGTGCATTCTGGTGAAGCACACATCTGTAGGAATCTATCTTATCAAAACACACATTCATAAATGCACTTGAATCCACCGAACAAAAATTTGAAATAATCTATGTTACCATAAAAATTGAATTGTAAATATTACTTAGTTGACATTTAGTTGAAACATCAAAATATATAATAATTATATAAATTAAATATGTCGCGAGTTTGTTTTGTACAATACTGCCCAAATAAACAAAGCGTAGGAGCGCTACACTCTTTCCAAAAGTAAGTGTTATATTTTTTAAATTTAAATTTATAATTTAAATATTTTGTTTACAAAAAGATATCCTAGTAACAAAGAATTAGCCGGTGAATGGGTCCTGGCGATTCAAGTTTTTAATAATCGGGCTGAAGCTTGTAATTACACGCCATTTTCTACAATTTGCTCCAGCCATTTTACTGATGAAGATTTTTATCTTCTGTGAAAAATAGACGCAAATTAAAATATAAAGCAGTACCTTCAGTTTTTGAATATTCAATCATATTGAAGAAAAGATAATTAGAAGAATTGTTTTAGAATTGTTGAATTGAATGTCACTATCTTCAAATTGAAATTCAAAAAATATTTTTATTTATGACAAATTAATATTTGTTTCTTACAAATTAAGATGTGGGCGCGAATATAATCAATATGCAAACGAGCATTCAAACCGATTTCGGGGGTGGTGACTGCGGAAATGGAGAAATGGAAACAAATGCTCTAGTTTCTTTTAATCAATTTAGTTAACAACCGCAGTTGAGAAAGCGAATGTTACAAAAGATATTTTTCTTTCGATTGAGCACTTTCAAATATTAGTATGGCTAAAGAATTAGGTGCTACGATAATAAACATTTTCTTAAGGTTCCTACACACGGATATAGTAAAATATAATATATTTTATAGAAATATATTGTATAGTTAGTGTATGAGATAGCACATATTTTGGGCTATATTATATTAACTAGCGTATAGTTCTATAATATAGAAAAATCACGCGTTCGCACGACGCTATGCCATAAGTAATAGTATAGTTATTGTATACAAAGTTGCATTTCAATATTTTGTGTAAATATTTTTTTATTGAAATATCCGCATTCATCGATGAAGGCGAAGAAAGGAGTTACTGGGACTACACCACTGGAATGGTCGCCTATTTAATTTTGAAGAGAAAACAAGATATTTGGACCAAATCATGGTTAGGGTGTCACCACGCCGTTGGAATGGAAGCGAGGGTTGTCGGATCCCACAAGCATCGATTCGCCTCGATATGACCGATTAAAGAAATGTCCTTTTTCCTTTTTCATTTTTCTCAAAACAAAACAATTTTTTTTTTCACGTTCGACTGGATTTCCTCTCGATTGAAGTTTCAAAATTCAAACTATATTATAGAAACTTTTCCGTACGTACGCAATAGTTCTACTGTACGGTAGTTTCTATAATGAACACGTTCACACGGATATAGAACAATACTATAACAAATACCATATATACTCGTAATATAGAAAATATATTCTACTTTATAGTTTTTGTGTTGTTCTCACGGAAACATTATATTTTTCTATTGCATATAACATAGATTATAGACAAATATACTCGTGTGTGGGCACCTTTAGTAATAACTATTCATTTTTATTGTATTTGAAATAAATATTGTATATTTTTTTAACTTAAATGTAGACATGTAAATATTCTTATTTATATTTTGTAAATTAAAATATCATATACTATGCTGTATACATTTTTCTATTTTATGTGCGCATCATAAACATAAACCTTCGCGCCGGTTTAGTAGAAAAAACCAATCCATTGAACTTCGCAGCGCTTGCCGTATATTTACACAATTGCATATGTAAACAGTATTTAAAACTTGACATCTTCAAAATGAGATTACTCGAAAATTAAGCATTTATTAGCATACGTATAACATTTTTTTTCTTCTCATTTATGATCAACTTGTGGTTTTGGTTTGGAAATCCTACGTTAAGTGAGAGCAGGGGTTCAATGTTTATCCAACATTTTAGAAAAAAAGTCATTCATGGTACAGAGGATGTAGAGGGGTTATGATATATAAATCGATAGGTCATTTAAATACTTATCACATAAAATCATGACATTTTTGATCCTATCTTCCTTATGGGATGTCATATTTTATCTATATTTGTTTTTTGTGATTGGTATTTAAATTACATATCGATTGATTATACCAAAACCCCCCTACTCTCTTTGTACCATCCATACATTTTATTTTTTTCTAAAATTTAGGCCAAACTTTGACCTCCTCCCCACCATAAATATGTTTATATATTTAATGTTTGGGAGTTTCCCCCCGTCATTCAATGGGGTTTTATCGTTTATCATTTTTGAAATCATACGTATTTTAAATAACATTGGTACCAAAACTATCCCTTTTTAACCCTAAAATTGACTTTTACTGCCTTTTGATAAAACTTGGACGCCTCTGCCTCCAAATATTTTGTTGTGTTTTCTGGTCGAAATGCCCTTTTTTAATCCGCTCCCCTAAAGTATCGCCATTATTTACTATGAAAAACCAAATATTTCGGCTTCTGCTGATAGCCGCCGATAATTTATCGTCGTCTGACAACTCTGTCTCAGAATAACAGCTAATAACTAATGTAGTCGCTGTGGACAATATGACCCGTGTTCTACTAAGTATGGTTTGCGGGGCTCATTTTTGGTTAAATGGGATTGTCAATAAGGAAATTTGCCGTATTCCAAGGGATTTACAAAATAAAAGTATTTGGGCTAATAGCGTCATCGGTCCATACATCTTCCGAAATGATGCTAGACAGTCTGTTACTATGTCAACGGCGAGACGACTCACGGCACCAAAAGCCGCAATTAAACAGCCTCGGCGATGATGGCCTTTTGTTTCAGCAAGTCGGAGGCACAACATTTACACAGCGTACGTCACGTACATGATCGATTCATTTTCAAGCATTAATGGCATAAAATTATATCTCCAATAAAGCCAAAGTAAAGGCCAATTCATTGATTTGTGGGTGTTTTATTGTATTTCAAATTTCTCGGCCCGAATAAAATACCCTGTATAAATAACACAGCATACACAACGCACATCCTTCCTAAACAATTCGTATAAAACAAAGATAAAAACACAAAAATAATTGTATAATATAATCCGGATATACCAGAAATTAATGTCTTCCTTTTAATGAAAAATTATTTTATTTAAATACAAAATTAACGGTGTGTGTATTTCTGTGCACTGGAGTAATTTATATATGTTATTGGACAGGATGTATTTTTTGCAGCTTAATCGCCAGTCATCATTTCCATGAATTCTGTAAAATAAAAACAAAGCAAATTATTAGCGTGAATAAAAATGTATTAAATCTTTAAAGCAAAACATTCAAATTATGGATGATATGATTTAAGATACACAATTTCCATTATCGAAAAACAATTATTAGAACTGCAGATTATATGGAAAATGTGTATGAAAGATAGTATCTGCGTCAAAAAATCTCATTTCTCATGTTCATATTCATTATCATGAAAGATTAGATTTTTCATTAAAAGAAAAATACAAAATTCAAATAATTATTTGAGCTGAGCTCATATTAAGCCAAAAAGTGTAAAACATGCGACACGCTCGACATTCTATCTATGTTCACTGATGTTTTACGTTAGAAATCACAATTCAGCAGTGAAAATATTCTCGGTATTTCCTCCCGATGACTTGGCACAAGGTATATAGGAAAATCTACAGTTTTCCACCAGTGCGGTTTGAGTATGCTCACTCGCCACACACCGCCACTGTAAATTAAATCGTCTCGAGCAAATCCAGAACTATTTTGGCATTGCCAACACATTTTCTGGGTCAAACAAAATAGTAAAATCTATAGCGATATACAGATAAAGAACAAGTACATATTGTATAGTTATAATAAAACTGGTGCACACATGTGCACTATATTATTATTATGAATAAAACTCGGTATAGTTGTGCATTGACAAATAATAATGGCCGTATACCAGCATCGGAACGTATTTGTAATTTGTGTATGCAGTTTACTATGTGGCGGGATCTATAGAACAAAACGCGCGCATTCTGCAGAACGGTTCTCGAAGGACCATGCTGCAATTCGAAAAAGTGGGAAATGCAAAGCAGTCGCCACGTCGCAATAATCATTTCTTCGGCAAGGAAACAATAATTTGCGGTTGATGGCACATGAAATTGTTGTTCACTGTGGTGGAATGCAAAAAAAAATTGGTCGGGGAGTTACGACTTGCATTCGGCATTATATGTTACTATATACATTTGTGGCATTATACTGTATACTTTGGTGGAAGTTATGCAAATTTAGTTGATACATATAAAAACAGAAGCGATATATTTCCGTTAATTCTTTCATTTTTTTTTTGTTTTTCGTTTTTTTTTTATTGTGGCGCCAATTGAAATTGTGTGTTATCCTGGAATCGTAATCGGCTTACCTTCGAAATCAACGGTACCCGATGAATCGGTATCGATTTCTGCAATCATTTCGGTGAGCTGATCAGCGGTCAATTGATCGTCTAGGGCGCCCAGGATTTCTCGCAACGACGAAATTGGAATATATCCATTGCCTGAAATCGAAATAAAATATAGGGATTAATAAATCACTCTTTTTGGGATCATTGAATATTTGCATTCGGATATAATTTATGCGCATGTTTTGAAAGTGAATGTAGGTCAACGCGACGTACGCGTGACAAATTCATATATATATATATGTATATTCACCTTCTTTATCGTATAGTCTGAAAGCTTCCTTGAGTTCCTTTTGAAGAGCCTCATCATCCTCCTCGTTGAAGTGCAGTGCCACTCGGCAGAAGGAGTCGAAGTTCAGTTTTCCGGTACCTGGGAACACGTACAAATTAGACATGCAGTATTAAAAAGAGAACACGCATATGCATATATTAATTTTAAATCTACATGC
>JANSTU010035058.1:0-11598 GCA_027564075.1 Bolitophila hybrida
CATAATGGCAAACCCTTATCTTTATAATAAATCTAAATTCTTGGCCATAACATTAAATTATATGCGTTTTATTTCATATTAAAAACCTAACCTGTAAAATAAAACCCTTTATAATAAAAGAATACAATTGTCACATGGGAGGAGTTAATCTGACAGCTTGATTCAACTGTATAAAATAACAATGCGAAAACAACTACAAAAACAAAAAAACGCTCAATTTCGGATTGAATTTTGACATAAGTGTTGTGCAATTATTTGTAATATTTGTGGTTATTTTTTTTTCAGTTCAAGTAAATTATACTTAATTTAAGCAAACGTTTCCTAAATTCAGTATTATTTAATTGATTACTTGAAAAAAGAAACGTGTTACTGAATTAGAGAAACATGTTGATTGATGTAAGACAAGTTACTGGATTCGAGAAAAAAGTTACTAAATATCAGTAACATGTTGCTTGATTGAAAAAGCGATGTGCATGTGTGATCCAAGAAACTTGTTACTGAATATCAGAAACACTTTTCTTGATTTAAGCAATGTGTTACTGAATTTGAGAAACATGTTGCTTGTTCAAGAAGCACGATACTAAATATAAGTAACAGATTGCATGATTAAAGCACCGATGTGCATGCATGCCAATAGTAGCAACACGTTTCAATACGTTTCTAGATTTTAGTAACACGTTTCTTGATTTTAGTAACACGTTTCTTGATTTTATTATCACGTTTTTTGATTTTAGTAAAAAGTTTCTTGAATTAAGCAATATGTTTCTCAAATTACGTAACACGTTACTCAATTCGAAAAACTTGTCGCATTTGGAAAAAGTGTTTTTACATAAATTGTTTTTAGACACATTGCTTTTAGACAAATTGCTTTTAGACAAATTGATTTAGACCAATTGCTTTTAGACACATTTTTTTTAGATACATTTTTTTTATAAGATGCATTGTTTTAGACAAATATTCCGGTTACCGTAAATTACAACAAACACAGCATTCAATATAACACAATAGCCAGTGAGTAAATTATCAGAGTGACGCTTATTTGCGGTTTTTCGTGTGATTTAACTGCACACTATAGGAGCGAGAGTGCGAGTGTTTAGTGCGAGTGCCCCTGCTGTACCCCGTCTTCCAAAATAAAACTATCGGTGCGACAGAGCGAGTGTACCCCAGCCTCCACGCAATAAAAACAATTTGTGCGACAGTGCTAGTGCCCCTGTACTCTAGAACCCGAAAAAAGACAAGCGGTGCGACAGAGCGACAGCCCCTGCATTTCGGCCTATTATTTTTATTTTTTAAATTGCTTTAGTTTTATGTTTTAGTATAATTTTTGATATTTTATATATTTATTTTAACATTCAAAAACTCAAAAACAATATTAATATTAGCGCATTTTCAGAAATTCTAGAAGAAAACGATTCAAAAAAAAAAGTACAGATGATTGTGGCTGAATTTTTTTATAGACCCGTGATGTCAGGTCGTGGAAGAACACCGCCTAATTTTAGGTATTTTGTATAAAACAAAATTAATATAAAATTAGTTGAATTTAAATTAAAATTAAAAATTGTTGTTTTTTTGTAATTTGTTTCAGGCACTCTACAGAAAACTCACTCATATTCGTACTGTGAAATATGCTTAAAACGTGTTATTATATTAGAGAAACACGTTGATTGAAAAGCGTTTCGTGCATTGATTCAAGAATCATGACACTAAACAGAAGTAACAGGTTTGCTTGATTTAAGAAACTAGTTACTGATCCAAGAAACTTGTTACTGAATATCAGTAACATGGTGCATGATTAAAGAAACACGATACTGAAGTTGAGAAACCCGATACTTGAATCAAACGTATCGTGTCTTCATCAAATAAACGTGTTACTGAAAATCAGTAAATGCGTCTTGTTACTAAATTTAAGAATTTTTTTTCGATTTTTCGGTTTCGTGCCAGATCATTCTATTTGAACTCCTAAGGTCGAACTTCAATGGATCAAAAGCAACTAGACATCAAGCGAGTAAAACCAACCGAAGGACATTCGCCTTGATAACATAAGTCATTTGCCTTTATGGAGCATAAATCGGCAGAGATGTAAAATGCCTAACTGTGTAGGATATCTGAATAAAGATAGAAATCTTTTTATAGTTTTCATAAGCCATGAAGTAAATAGTTTAATCATATATTTTGTATAGCTTTTAGTTATTAAATGTATTTAAAATCATGAATCCCAATATAATTTATATACAACACTGGAAAACGTCTTTTAATGTTTCTCCAATACATGATGTAGCATATATACAAACAGTTTTTATTCCAAAAGGCCTCAAAACAAAATCTTATTTTTTTAAATAATTTTTTGTTTTGGAAAAAATAAAATATCATGCACATATTAAACTTTTTTCAAAATATGCATGTAATTAAAATGCAACAACAAATAAAACAAAAATCTGCAAAATAACGCAATTAATCTGATCCGAAATGAGCATTAAATTGACGCAAATAAACAATGGAATGCGTTATTGTTTCAACTTTTATCATATCCTGTTTCGAAAGCTTTAACATATGTTTGAGTTTAATTAATCTATATTGCTCCATCAACTTTAATTGGCAGTAATATTTCACGTAGAGAGCCATTAATACTCCACACAAATATTCAGTAGATTTCTCTCTAACATTTCAATTACATTACTTTTGGATGAAATTCAATTTATTATAGTATTTAAAATAGAACTACAATATTACCAGTTATACTAATTGCACCACTCTAAAATAATAGCAGAATTTAATTAAAATATTGTTTTGGGTTAAATAATTTTTAATACCATATATACGAAATGTTATTGCGAGTAAACACACAGAAAAGCATCTGTGTAATTACGTTCTGAACGAGACCGAATGTTTAGGTCACATACGTCAAAAATTTCATTACCTTGCATTTTCCAGCTATTAAAATGAAAAGCAATAACCAACCACAAGTAACAGCTCGAATAACCCAATACAAAATGCATTTTGTATTGTGTGTGTGTGTGTGTGTGTGGTTTGCGTGTAATATTTGAAATGAAGTAGTTTAATTAGTATTACGCGATTTCCGGTCTATATTATATGCAGCTGAAAATGTTTTGTATGCAATTGAAAGAGTGCGTTCTCGTGTGTGTATATGTAGCTGTATACTTGTCAAACAGTAAAACAAAATAATTGCAAAAAAAGTCGGGTGGTTCTGCAAGCACGCTCGGACAAAAGCAATTACATTCGAATTTGCGATCACCGCAAATAATATGGCGCACGTGCGAGCAGTTGAAAAAAGCTTTAATAAAAGCTCTCTATCGCATACACACACATACACAACAAAAAATCTGAAACAAATAAAGAAAATCCTACACTAAAAAAATGGTTGTTGTTGTACTTACCATTTATCGTGAACAATGCAAGGCAGAATTTCAAACCGCACACGAGTCCCATGGCGTTATTGTATGTAATTAACCATAGCTCCTTGATTTACTCCAATAAAAAAATAAATCACAGCATAAACACCATTTTCCATTGTTTTATCCGTGGCGCGCTGTGTTGTGGTGGAGTTGATGCTATATATAGGTCTGATGCTGGGACTGCGGCTGCTTTGGTGCGCTGGTGGGATGGTTGTTGTTGCTGTGACGCCTGGTGCTTCTGCTATTTCCACTGTGCTGCCGGTTTGCAGGCTTTTTCATAAATAACGCGAATGCTTAGTGCGCTATTTGTTTTCATATTTCGAAGGCTATAGAGTTTGGTTTTTTCTGCACATGAGATATACATTTAAATTTGCATGGTATATTTATGTGAATGTGTGTGTGTGTATGCTAAAGACTCATACACACACACATATACACACTAAAAACATTTTAAAGCATTATAATTTATATTTTCAAATTTAAAAACACATAGGGCGCGCTGCGTTGTGCCGCCCTGCCTGATTTATCGGCATGAACTAGAAAAAAATGCGCTATGTGCATTGTGTCGCCACATTCGCAGTGTCCCCGGCGTTCCTCTTTCTCATCCTATCAAAATCACACAGGCACACACAAATACATTCATACAAACACAAACATACACTATACTGGTTTACTCTGATATACACATCGTTTACGCGGGCTTTTCGAAATAGCAGCGACGCAGTGCTTTCAAGAGAGAGTTTTCCAGAGTTTATACTGTGCTCGGCTGGGCTCTGCTGGCTCGCATTTTCATTTAAATGTTTTTAGCATGTACAAAACTTAGGCACTCAAATGAATGTATATTATAGTTTTTCTTTTATTTTTTTTTTGTGTGTTTGCTGTCCGTTTGTAACGGTGCACACGCGCTAAAATTTCGAGATGAGGAAAAAGTTGTATTTTGCATTTTGGAGGCACACTGAAGCATGGAGCATATGTGGCTCTTTGGGGCTTGTTTATTTGTAGTGTTTTGGCTTCTATATAACGGTATATTTTTTAGAATACATACTATACGGGGAAAATACGAATTGAGTTGGTATAGTGTTGTAAATACGCTTTTCCGGTGCAGCTGGTATTTTTCGCAATACACTTGTTTCAATTTCGGTCGTATAACATTTCCGTGGCTAGGACTTATGAGATCTTTATGTAATTTACATTACGTGTATGAATATTTGCCTTTATGACCTACGAAACAATAATTCTAAACATTCTTCCTTTGAACATTTTTATTTATTTGCAAGAATATACAAATATTTTTCCACAAATGTTGAACCGCATTTTTATAATAGTTTAATTTTATAAAAGCTTTTATCAAAACTGCTGTTGTAAGTAGTAATTGAATGACTTTTTCAAATTCAATTTCATAATATATGCTTTTGAATGACAAATTGAAAATATTATTTGTAATATAGATTTTAATAGAAGCTTGCTGAACTTCACAATGCCCGGTATCTAGAAATGTTTTGCCAGTAATATAAAATAAAATATCGATAAATAAATTTGAACAGATTTTATTATTTTTTAAATATAAATATATGTATTACTGATTTATGTAGAAAATGTTTGTCAGGTGACAGAGATGTGAGAAAACGATTTATATCAACGGTTGTCTTGCGACAATTTAATGAAGCCGATTAATTTTAACAATGTAATCGACATAAGGCTGTAGCCGATTTAAAATAGTATTTAAATTATTAATACTAATAGTAAAAAAAAGGAAAGAGTTTACTCCCAAGTCCAAGACCGATATTATATCGTCGATATCGCTTTGCTGGAAAAAGAAAAAGGCTCCTTATGTTCAGAACGTTCCAAAGAAAAACGAAATTTACCGGCAATCAACATATTAGCGAATCTGACAAAAATTACAAATTTGGATACAAATTCTTTAACGCTTACGTTTGAAATTTAACGTCCAAATACATTATCAGTAGAAACAAATTTTGGAATATCCAGATACACATCTGCATATTCTTTTAATGAAGGATATAAAGCCGTTTTAAATATAATTGAGACTATAGAAGTCAAAATTGGTATACTCGCCCAGCAGTTCGCTAAAGCGAGCGACTAAGAGCCCCTGGCAAAAGATTACTGATGCCGCGCCACAGCTCTGAAGCATCCAAAAAAGTTGGAAAGACGGGAGTCCAAATCGTTAGAATAGAAGTTTTATATTTAAACCCTTTTTGAGGGGGTAAAAATATAATTAAAATATTTATATTTTATTAAAAAAAAGTGTACCCTCTAAAGAAAGAAGTGAGTAGAAATGAAGCATTGGGTGTATGAAAATCACAAATATTATTCAACAAATTAATACTTTTAGAGTAGAATATACTGACAGAATTAGAGGGAAAAAGAGACATTTCCACTTTCTTGCTTGTGGAGTGTCTCGTGAAGTTTCAGATTTACGTTAACAATGATTATCGAAATATGTCGCCATGCGTTTAAATTGCAAGCAAAACAATCGTTATCCACATTCAAGCCCTTTGCGTATAACCAATCAAAAGTGGCGTCATTCACTTATTATTATTACTTATACTATAACTTTTTAGATTATTCTGCCAACTTTTAAAAGTCGAGGAGAATGACCATAGCTCAAAATTTAGTAGAGATATGATGATTTGTACTTTGAAAAATAGTAAACTAAAGATCTTTATACTTTTTTACACTCCATTTTGTATACATCAAGATAGTTATATGCAAGCCGGAGCAGCAGATGCACAGCCACTTATCACACCAAACACCCGAGAGCAACGTGCGGTAACCCAAGGGACAGAACACCTTGAGCCGTCTGTGGCCACCCAAGAGACAGCACAGAGTCAAAGTGCGGCCTTATGGGATAACTTTGCAAAAGTTTACTATATTTAACTGGTTTAAGGATTTGTTTTGAGTTTAGGAATTATTGTAAAATAAGCATGTAGTCATTGAACCCGTATTTGCTTAAAAATTTCAGACGCTATTTCTACCGCACTTAAACTAGTACCGTAGAGCTTTGTAAGCTGATTGTAGAACTTTAAGCTTTAGATTATTTATTATTTTTACTATTTAGTATGTCATCTCATATCTCTTTAATCCAGCGTTAACGGAGAGCATTTGGTATGCGCGATCAATACAACTAGACAAATCAGAAGCTTTTCATATTCACATGTGTACTTTTATATTTTATTTTATTATATATATTTTTAAAAAAAATAACAACAATATTTTATCATTGATAATTTCTTTACATACGAAAGTCTAATTTATTGGAGATTTTTGTTATATGTGAAACCAAAGAGTGAATTTTAACATGGTTCTTGTTTTCCAAAATGCCTTCACTCTAATAAATACAGATATTTACAAAGTGAAAAAACCGACTTTCTGTCAAAGTCATTTAAACTTTGTAATGGATACAAAGTTATATTCACTTTGTAAAAAGTTAATATAGCTTTGTGTGTAAAGTTATTTACACTTTGTATACAGAGTAATATTCACATTGTTCGCATAAACTCGTTAACTTTGTATACAAAGTCGCGAAATTACAAAGTGAAATGACAACAATAACATAACTTTGCTACAAAGTGAATAAAACTTTTTGAGAGTTCCAAATTAATTAAATAATTATTTCAAACTTTGAAACTATTTAGCTATCATTGCTGTCAACTCAACTTTGTATACAAAGTCATTTTAACTTTGTTTAAAATTTAAAACTCACATTGCATACAAAGTGATTTTTAACTTTGTATACAAAGTTAAATACGGTTTGCAACAAAGTAGTGACATTTCGACTTTGTTGCAAAGTGAATAATTTGTTATTTGTGCTTTTATTTATTACAATAAGGGTTTATCAAGAATATCACACTTGTTTCATTATTTTTAGATTAATCCTTCGGTTTGATAGTTGGATTAAAGTATAATAGCAAAACTACTTTTCAATTGTGAAGTGCACGGAGCGGTATCTGCAGATTTCTAATAATTGCGGGTCCTGTTTGGTCCACTGTGGAGTCTTTTATTTGAATGCCATTTAATTCGCTCAGTAATTCGATATTTAGTTCTCTCATACCGTGTTCGACCTCGGTCGGGTCACAATACTCGTCGGCGGCTAAAACAACAATCAAAACTCTTAAAAAAAACGTAAAAAAAGGTAAATCATACCGAGAAATTGCTTCTTTGCTTAACATGAATAAAAGTACAGTTGGTGATATTGTTTTGAGATATAAGAACGAAGATAGGATTGACTCAATATCTCAAAAATGTCGCCCAAAATATTTTAATGAGCACGATAAACGCATGATTATTCGCAAAGTAAAAGAGAATCCGAGAATAAGTGCACTAATAAGGCGTCCACGTAAAAACTGTCCGAAAAGATATTCGTGAATGTGGATACAATGGACTAATAGCCAGGAAAAAGCCGTTTGTTGATGACATAAAGAAGAAAAAAAGAATAAACTTTGCTTATGCACCAAACCAAAGATGATTTCTTTTGGGACGGTGTAATTTTTCCGGACGAAAGCAAATTTACCATATTTTGAAGTGATGGTAGGGTTAATGTATGGAGAAAACCAAATGAAGAATTGAAAATTCAAAATTTAAGGCCTACAGTGAAACATGGTGGCGGTTCTGTTATGGTTTGGGGTTGTATTTCTTTTTCTGGTGTTCAAATTTGGTTTTTATAGAAGGAAATATTGACAAACACACCTCAACATTTTAAGGGACAATTTAATGCAAAGTGCTGAGAAACTAGGTATTTTGGAGCGTTTTCATTTTTATCAAGTTAACGATCCAAAACATAAATCCTATCTTATTATATTATAGTCTTATCCAAATTCAATATTTTATGTAAATAACAAAAAACTGTCCGAATATTAAAGTGACGTATTTTTTAAAGTGTTTTGATTGTTGTTCTACTATTTTTTTTATTTTCTTTATATATTTAAATATTCTTCTAGATACATATAAGGTGGTACCACCTCAGAAACGTAATTCATAGAAACTTGAAATACTTTTTTAAACATTGATTTAAAAGTATATTTTTATAATTTTTGCGTGTGTCCGAATATTAAATTGTCTAACTGTATATTCCTAGCGTTTTCCAGAAATCGACCGCAGCATTTTTGTAATAATGTTGGTTTATTTTGACTTTTTGTGTTAGTATATGTGTGCTTAAAATGTAAACAATAGGTCATGGTATGTTTAATTGTTTATGTTTACAATTATTCTCGCTATTATTTATTGAACATAAACATCATCTGGTCTAGGATTGCTATAACGCAAAAATCAGAAATAATAAAATTATATTATCTGATATCGCATAACAACACAATAAAATATAATTTCGTAATTTATAATATTAATATTGATATTGCACAATTCCATAGTAAATGATATATATTTAATGTTGCTCTGCAACAAAAGCCCTTTCTGAGTTGGATATACTCAATAATAATGATTGTGGCTTTGCTGTGCTTTCTTGAGGTATCACGATTCAATTTGCTTTGCTGGATTCCTCAATACCTATTTTTGCCAGAACTGCCGCCAATACTATAGACTATAGAGTATATTTATTTTGAAGTTGAAAATGCAAATTTCGTGGCACGCAGGCCATAATATTGGCCCATTGTGCAACTATAGAGTACTGGCTTGGAACTTTGTTTTACTTCTCATTGACAGAGTTAAGTTAATATCCAATGGTTGATGTGTTGAGTGGATACAAAGCAGAATTTGCTATGCTGAATTTAGTGTTATGTTATAGTAATAGTCATTATTTACTGCAACGTAAAGATTTTGATTTGTTTAAAAATGTCCGAATCAAACGTCATTAACATCAGCTGTTACTGGATCGATTGTCTGGAAAACGCAGCTTTTTCGTTGACCATTTCGAATTCACACGATTGGACAAGTCATGCAAAATTGCATAGCTACAGCTATTAAAGCTTTTGTGTTTCTCCGATGGTTAGGAGTCTTAATTTGCTCAAGTGTGACTAAAACAACTTTGCACGGCAAATGCACCGATTTCGGAATCATACATCACTAATTCCATCATATACTTATTTTTTTTATATGAACATTTTCCATATCAATCAACTATCAATCACTTCGATCAGTCAGGAATCAAGCCACGAACCTTTAAAGTCATCAGCTAACGCATTTACATTTTTACACACGGCTATAGGAACAATTTGAGAAAATCCACTGCTTTTTCCTCAACTGATAATATTTTGGTAATGCTGTAATCTACCTCTAGAGACTTATTGTTCAGCTTAGCTAAAATACGTATACTTCAATAATGCTTCCGGTGACGATGCGGTATTTTCGTTAGATGTCATTGGCAGCGTTAATACTAATGGCATCGGGTCATCTATGCCTTGTTTGAAAGATGTGTTCACGTACTTCAACTCATTACTTGGCAGTATTGTGTTTGGTTAAATCAGCATAGAATTACTTCGTAGCATAATTGAACAAAATAACTATGTGTGATATTTATGGACTGCGAGCAACTCGACCGTTTGAAGCAGGCGACGACAAAAAGCCGACAGAATTTTGCTAATAGGAAGGTTGTTGTGTTCCATCAAGACTCGCTGCAGACCCGGCAGAAACTGCGGGAGCTCGGATGTGAGGTCCTATCGCAAACACCGTGTAGTCCATACCTGGCACCAAATGATTACTCAAGAGAGTCATGTGAAAATTGGTTTTCTGAGTTTTTTGCGTGAAATTATGAGATCGCCGTCAAAATGGGGAGAAGTTATCCGTCAAAACGGCGCATATTTGGTTTAAATATAATAATTATAACTTTGTTGAATAAAGCGTTGAAAATAACTTAAAAAATCCATAAGAGTTTTTTCCCAACCTATTATATAGAGTAGACGACACTTCTTAACACGGCTTCGATCGCTCAACTCCATCGATTATAAAAGCAATTTTTTATATTTATTTTAGGATGTTGTTTAAATCAATTTTCGTATTTTAAATGGCATATGTAGCATTGCATGGAAAAATAATAATTTATTATTCTGCTTTTTTGTGTATATTACATCTATTTTGTATATCAACAGGAGTTTAAAAAAAACGTCTTGTAAGTTTTACATTTATTTTTTTACATATAGGAATTTGTTATAAATTAAATGATAGAAAATCACTTAGTAAATAGTAATTTTGTATACATTATTCTATTATTTAACTGTATCATCCTAAAAAGACATTACCAATTCATTCACTGAATATATTGATAAAAAAGACTTTTAAAGCATATGTGTTAAATAATGCGAATTGCGAGCGACGTGAGCGATATTGGTTGTAAGGGCTACAGCTCGTGACATAGGTCACTGGTTTGTTTATATGTGACAGTTTTCTGTGTATTAAATAAATCTATTTCAAACATTGCTTGGAGTCATAACAAAAAATAATTAACTCGTAATGTATATCAACATATTTTAAAATTTCCCATATACAAATAAAATATTGACTACAAATAGCATCGGTGGAAGAAACGCAGTTATTCCAACTTTTACTTAAATCACATACACAAATTGTTATCAGTTTAAAACAAACTTATCAAAATAAACAAATTAACCTAGAGCGATTTTTTTAATTTTTTGATAAGAAGTTAAAAGTGCACCATGATACGAAAATAACAAAATCTTAATTATGCACCAAGATATTAAAACCTTTATCATAAGTTCAAGTTCATACATACTTATATGTATATACCACAATATTTTTTTTTTTATTTTCTTGATAGTGTGTTGAATCACAAGCCCTGAAAGCAATTTTCCAAAAAAAAATAGGTGAGCTGCCCTTCTCACTTCCGCGTGACCATCGGATTTGTGTGAGTTGAATGCTCTGAAAGCACGTACTGTATTATTACCTTTCGAAAGAAAGAGACTCGGGCGACTGAGACTTCACTGATATGTCTAAAAATCCGCGAGCGAACACGAGATAGACTTTTTAAACACTGTTAACAATAGCAAAAATTGAATTCATAATTGATTTTGTTTTAAATTGGTTACGTGAACATCTATTGAATATAGAAAATCCTTATGTTTAATCAAAAATACATTTGACCACTGCTTTTAGTCCTTTTAACTAAAAAATGATTGAATATGAACGAAAAAACGAAAAACACGTCCAACTTCATTAAAATATAAATTTACACTGTTGATAAAATTAAAATATAACT
>JANSTU010035069.1:0-25548 GCA_027564075.1 Bolitophila hybrida
TATACCATTATTTGAAACGAAATGCGGTACCGTTATGTTAATGAATTTATTTCAAAAAACACACACACATAAATCTTTGCGGGCGCGCGTTTCAAAACCAATTATACGGCAAATTTGTGACTGTAGTATATTGTATAAGCGAGTATATGCGATTTATTCTCTATAGCCAATTCATTCAATTGTGATACTCGGTCATTACACTTTTACGAGATCCATCGTCTTAAACTGGCAAATATCCTATAAGCGAATTATTGTGTTCGACAGGCACGCTGATTTTAATGGTGCTGCGAAGCAATTAAATTATGCGCGCAGATTTACACATTGGAAAACTTCTATATTGTTTTTCTTTTGGTTATAATAGTATTAGTTTTCGTGATGAGAGATTTTATATTTAGGGCTTACGGTGTGCTGTCAATCTGAGGTTTGTAATGTTATAGGTAAATATGTTAGTTCTCATGAGCTTCCTGTCTTCGGGGTTATTAATAAGTTAAATAATTATTCAAGATATTATAATGCTTTTTAATGTATTTATATGATACGAAAGATGGTAAGACAATTCTTATTTTTTTTTTTTTTTAATTTTTGATGAATAAGTTATTTTTAATAGCGAACTGAAATCATTTTTTTATTATATAAATCAATACAAAAATATTGGCTAGTACAAATAAAAAAATACCTTACATAATTAATTAAATGATTATTTTTTTTAAATAAACAAAAATGTATTTCTTTATAGCTGCTGATGGACAATCTTTTAAAGCTTCGCGATCGATAATTGTAAGTTATTTGGTTTTTTGCCGCGTAGTGTCTCATTCTGGTCATTTATTAGAAAAATATATTTTTATCTACACTCTGTGGTAAAGCTGTCATAATTTTGTAACCTTTTCCCTCGTTAAGATAAATTGTTTATATTTTGTAGACTATCAAAATATCCTTTTTGCATTTAGAAATAATTTATTTGATGGGTTCTAATGGGCACACACACAAAATGTAAGGTGTCATAAAAGAAATATGCGGGCAAAAAGGATAGGCCCACATAATATTCTAATACAAATTTACAACAAAGACATTTAATTCTAATTTAAAAAAAAAAAAAAAATTTAAATTTGAAAATTTTATTTTTATGACGCTATTAAGTAAAAACATATAAATAAAATCAATATTTTGTTGACTATCTTTTTTGTAATTCCAAGATAAAAGTATTGTTTTATTAAGATTGTGTTTTTTTTTCGGACTATTTACTAAAAAAAAACGTTTTAAATAGTAAAAAAAAGTTTTAATTGGGCGACGTTCTATTCAATTGATTAGTTGATATCATCGATTCTCATCAATTTCTGCTAGATAGTTTTAATTAAAGCAGCCACAAATAATACCAAATGCCAAAAAAAACATCCAAAATCCGAAATTCTTACTAATTTTAAGCGTTTAAATTTACAATACAAATACAAATAAAAAAATACAAAATGCAGAAACCCGAAATCCTTACAACCGAAAAAAAATGAAAATATAGTAAAGCGGGAGGACAAAACGATCCTCCGAACATAAAAGGCATAACTATTTAAAAATTGTTAAAAAACAAGATGTGCTTATAATTTCTAGCCAAAATTGTATAGACAGTTTGAATCTTAGTTGGCTCTCAAATGTGTTTTAGGCAACATAACGGTACATTTTATATTCTAAAATCTAATCTAATCTAAAAATCTGAAAATCTATCCTTAGTATGTGAGACTTGCGGAAATTACAGTAAATTATCAGGGACAATCGTCAATTAAACTCCTCAGAACTCAGATATAAACTTTAAATAGACACATACGAAGTATGTCCGGAAAGTATCCGACCTGCGTTCATATCTATTCGTTGGTGATCCTTCGAAATAGTCCCAATTTATTGAATCACACACTCCCAGCAGTTCTCGAACGCAGTTTTGGAATGGCCGTCAGTTCGAGCGTCGAATTACTCTGAATATTTTCGATGTAGTCGAACCGCTTTACTTTGAGGGCCATTTTCAATTTTGGGTAAATCAGAAAGTCGCAGGGAGCTATGTCGGGACCATACGAAGGCAGGCGAAACTGTACAATCTCGTGTTTCTGCCATCATTTCAGAACTTCAACGTCACTGCGAAGATTGATGTTTAGTTTCTGGATCGTAAATTAACATACACGCGAGTCATTCCCAAAATCTTGTTTAAAATTTCCCAAACAGTAGTTTTCGGTATTCAGAGATCATTTTCTAGTTCTCGAACAGTTCAATATCGACGATCACCTTCAATCGCAAGTCGCACACGCTCGATGATTTCCGGTATTGCAGTCAGCGAAGGTCGGCCAGTACGCGGATCACTGTCAACATATATGCAGCCATATGTAAAACGCCAATACCACTACTTTATCCGTATTAAGCCCATAATTTCGTCCCCATTCATTTCAATCGTCTCCGTTCAACTCTTGCCGAGATCTAGGCAAAACTTGTTACAAATTCGTTGATCTGTTCTTTCTTTCATTTTCAATAGTAAACAAATGCGACGAACGGAAAAAATACTTTGGACATAAACACACACTGCGTGCGATCCAAGACATCCGGCCGGTCGTAACTATGGAATTAAGGGAGTTCGTCTTTCTCGTTAGACACATAAGTTAGAGCTTTAAAAAAAATGGTAGAACTTTTATAAAGTAAAAGCGACTTGTTTGTGCAATACTTCAGTAAAACTGGGTTCAGAGTTTATTAACGGGACTGTTAACGCTCTAAAGAGCATCTATCACTACGAATTCCCAATTTTTAGAATTCGTTTGGAGAATTATTTTTTTAGCAACTCGGTGCTTCTTGCCATATAGCTAAGTCTACAAAGCAATGGTTTTCCGATTGATCTTTCGCCAATTAAGTCTGTGTAGGGAAAAGTGAAGTCTAAATACAAAACTGAGCTGAAGAGTATCCTTCAATCCATTACTCCAGATGCCTAACGTTAATTATTTTATTATCATGTATCGATTAATGCGTATAGGTTAACTTAACGCAAAGGTGATAATACACAGTGATAAGGACAATAAGCTAAATTTTTCTGCGTTGTTTGTTTGATGTTTTTATGAGTTATTGTTATTGGATTTTTTATGTTTTTTTCTTTATATTACTTTGATATAAGTTAAATTTATAAAAATATTAAACATACTTCCAATGTGTCGAGATTTCGTGAAAGTACAGTCACAAATACATACACAAAAGATGAACATTTTTTCATGTCTGCACCTGGATTCGATCTCACGGCCCATGGATTGAGAGACCACTGATCCAACGCTACCACATATTCTATATTACTCATTATATAAGCCGAAATACTAAAAAATGGATTTCAGATTTAAGAATTTTGGATTTCTAGATTTTGAGTTTTTAAATTTTGTACTTTAGGTCTAAAATTAATTATAATCAAACGATTTTCTAATAATAATTATTATTATTATATTATTTGTACATATAGAAACGCACAAAAAATAATTTATTCCAGTCACGTATGATTTTTTATAAAATATATTTCAACTTGCCCTAGATTAGATTTTTCAGTGATTAAAAAAAGAAGAAAAAATTGAGAGAAAATTACGTATTTTAGATATATTTTTAATTCTCATTTTAAAAAGGTATAAAGAAGATCTATCTGCTGTCATGTCATGACAATCGATTTGAGGTCATTATGCAAGTTGGTTTTACTGGTTTTACTATCAGATATTGTTAGAAGCATCTTATGTAATATTTAATAAGTGAGTTTTGTATCGTGTGAACCAAACAAATAGAATGTTTTATAACTCTTGTATGTATGTCTGAGGAGCTAGCAAGCTGCTAAATACCCCACACGGAAATTAATATGACACATTTATATTATCGATATAAAGTAAGAAAAAACGTTTAGAAAGTACTTGGATTATATGAATCGTTGTTTCATCAAAGTGATCGTAGGAACCTGATTTTTGACATATGAAGTTTTTGTTCTGTAGAGAAACATCAAATCGTATAAAACTACTCTTAATCTCGACAGAAAAAAAAAGGTTCCGGTAGAAAAAGTGGCTTCGTGACGCCAGATAAAGCGAAGAAAGTGCTCTGGATCTCGTAGAGAAAAATCCAGGGTTTTCTAACCGCAATATTGCAGTAAAAGTGGGATACGATGACTGCACAGGCCTGAAATTCCGGACAGAGGCGCATAGAAGTGCCTAGAAGCTAGAAGCCGTGCCCGTAAATTGATGTCGGATTTTGTCAAGACATACAAATGTTGCGTAATGGACGATAAAACGTATGTGCTGGCGGACTTTGGCCAACTTCCGGGGCAGGAGCTTGAAACTTTCTGGTTTGTCAGTCGATTTGTAGTTGTGGTGATGTTAGCCTCATCACTTGTGGGTCGATCAACTCCGATATTTATATCAAGGAGTGCCTCCAGAAACGGATTTTACAATTTACTCGGAAGATTAGGGTGTCCACATTTTTTCTGTCCTGATGATCGACGATTCGTACCCAGGGAGGGTTAACCACCGAATTGAGCGATTTTGGGGTCTAGTGAAAATGGAATTGAAGTCGACGAATACCAAAGCCAAGGACATCGATGATTTCAAAAAACGATGGATCGCAGCCACCAGGAAGGTCACAGAGACTATACAAGAAAGCGGATAACTTTGTAAAAATCAAATAATTGATTGCTTTTTTTAAAAAAAAAATCATACAATAAATCTACTGCCATATTCTGTTCCATTTTTTATTAGATTGCTGCACACGTTTATGAGTTAATAAATATTAAAGTTATGCGTTTTTTTATCTGCCAAACTCCATATAAGCAATATGGTCTGACTTTAAGATATTGTTACAATATTCGGTCTTGTCAATAAGTATGCTTTGTAACACTCACACGGACATTACTGTATAATTTAAATAAAAGTCACAGACTTCAAAACAATTCACACACTCACTACATTCTATGTATAAACTATAAAATATAAAACATAATCTATGAAAGAGCACTTGCGCCGACACATTTGTTCGAACACACGTTTGTTTATCGAGGACGCGTGCACATTTTTGTTGTTCCGTGTCTAAACACCAGGACCCCCAACTGAGATTAACCTCAGATCTAACATATGGATTCCAAACCAACAAACTTCTATAACAATATATAGAAATATGTTTACAGCATTTGTTGATTCTATACACGAAATGCACACGGGAGTTTGAATATGCTGTTGTCTTCGTCAGTATAGGTATACATACACTCAATTTTTGAACATTATATATATATAGAATGATTATGTGTATTGTATATCTATATAATATATGAAAATATATGTAGTCTGACGTTCATAGCGCGTGCGCCAACCAAAGCGTTGAATTTATATAAATCCATAAAAACGTATACATGAACCTGAGCGCGCGTGTGCATATTGCATAACATTCGAAATACAATTCGCATTTTACATTATTGAATTGTACTGTTTATGTATATGTGTGTTCCTAAACACTTGGCCATTCACAGGTAATATCAATACATCCATATTTTATGTGCAGCACATAATTCAAGTGTTTCTGACATTGTTATATTATTTGTACTTTATAGAAAATAATGTGTTTATTTGCAAAATATATATATATAGAACGTATGTATATATGATCTCGTGTGTATGTATGTGTGTTTCCTTATGTTTCCTTTCCGGATTGAATATGTAATATTTTATATATTTATTATAATCGCAATAAAATTATCGCAAGAATACACTGACTTGAATCGCATTCCATGGCGCCTTTTTATAATTTAAATAAAAACATAATATGCTTTTTATATAGGTATATTTAATGTTTATAAGTTTAAGTGAATATACAATTATAATTCAAATATTGCGGCTTATCTTTTTTATTGATTAAATAAGTTTTCCATTTAACAATATAGTATATATGTATATATATAGAATCGTATACTCTCTCTTTCTCTTTTTCTCCACGAGAGCAACAACTTTTAATAATAGTATTAAAAGTAAATCGATAAAAAATATTCTTATCGACACAGCTCGCGCTTTTATATGCTTTACACACACACACACACACACACAAGCAATGTTATTAGGCGAAGTAGTATGCAACGTACTATAAATATGTTATATTATACATATATATAATGCAAGCGCATATGTACATAAATACGCTCTTATGAATGCAAAAATAAACATATATTGTGTGTGTATGCATTTAATATGATGCACACGTGATATGAAAGGAGGGAAAGAAGAACCAATCAACTTCAATGAGCTTTAATTGTATATGGGGTAGAAGAATATACAGCTGAGAATTTAAATGGCTGACCATCCATCGACTTATCGGCGCGCGCAGAAGTTATAATTGAACTTTTTGCGCGAGCTCGCTGCCCCGGCTCTTTTTTGTAAATATATAATCTGCGTATAAATGCTCACTCTTGCACGTCTTTTGTATGGTGTGCGCATATGAGTTCAGCTCTTGAGTACTACTTATAAAATTAAATAGTTTATTGAAATTTAGCATGTGTACCGTGTTTAAGGCCAATCGGCTTGGAAACATCTAAATACACTAATCGCTCTGATCGCAAAGTACAGATTGCGTGCAACTCCATTTGATTCATATATACAGTATATATTTATTATATGCTCGACGAATGAGAAACGACCTAGCATTTCATTTGAAGTTATACTACAATCAAACATTTTGCAGTGCACGCATGCACTTATTTGATTTTCTGCTTATAAAACTATTATTATAGTTACTTTGTGCATCTCTTCGCAGTGGCTTTTTGTGATAAGGCATATTTTGCCGGTATATTTTTAGCCCAATAGCATTTATTTTGGGTTTGTAAATCATATTTTGATTATTTGTTTGTTTGCAATTTAACATCATGGACAATTTCAAAATTGCTATATATATTTTATCTAATTTATTCCGAATACACATTTTTTTTGGGGAAATGAAATTAAATTAGGTGCTTCAAATACCTAATTAGATATTGGGATATTTGCATCTGCATAAATAATAACAAGGTTTAAGTCACAAACAAGCAAAACATCAATTCCATGTACTTATTAATAATTTAAATGCTGCAAGGAGACTACAAGCAATTAGCAGATATTAAGTTGACTATTTCAGCAAAATATTGTAGTTACAGTTATTTTATTGTCGAGCATTTGTTTTGCCGTTAATTTTTGACAATTTTTTTGTGTTTCCGATAAATATTTCTTTTACAAATTATTTTTGCTATTTTAGCGAAATAATACTGTTACAGCAAATGTTTTTGACTGATAAAAAAAAACAAATCGCTACAGAAATATATAAATAGCAAATTTCAACAATTTCAGCTATTTTTTATGTATTTCTTCGAGATTAGAAAATAAACCTTCTTTTGCAGGAAATAATTTATAATTTTTTTTATGTCAAAATAAATCTATTTGAGACAATTTTTCTGTGTGATCGTTGCTAAAATTTGTAGTCAAATTAAAAAGCTCAGAAAAAAACAAATTGCAGCTTTTTCTGGGTATATCCTAAAATGTCATCAAGACAGATTGCTGTTGAGAATTAATCAAGTGTATTTCTGTTTTTTTAAAAAAAATATAATTTTACTGGTGCACTTGAACGCAAGAAGGGAACCGCTCCGAAAAAGAGGACAAATTTATCAGGATGTCGACTAAAAATCGATTCAAAACTGCACAGTTCAACGCAGATACCTACAAGGATATTTGGATCCATATGGCCATTATTCATTTCAACAAAAAAATGAAAAAAAACATTTAGAATGGCCTCGGAAACATAGTAATTCTGGCGAACATGAGACTATAAATTTAATCTAATTGGATCAGTTTGACCTTAAAAATACAGTTCTATTTGGGGATGTTTTTCATATCATGGAATTGGAGAAATTACATTTTTTAAAGGAATTTCCAATGAGAACCACCCTTAAAAATGACAAAAAAATAAAAAGAACATTTTTTTCTTTTTAAAAAGAATGAACAAATGAGGATGAAATTCATCTTTTTTAAGGTATTGATTTCAGTACTAATAAATTAGCCATTTTAAGTACTTTATTAGAAGATGATTTTCTTACTTTAAAGAATGGAAATAATTCTTCTTCTTTCAGAGATGAATTTCATATCTTATTCATACATTTTTGTGTCTTAAGCACTTCGCTTATGGATCTGACAGTCGTAGGTTCGAGGTTTTGGTTGGACAGTAACTTTGGATTTAAAAAAAATGAAGGAATATGTCAATAATATTTTTTTATTTATTGTAATTATTACGTTCCATTTTGGGTATGATTTGACACGGTTATCAGATACATATGATTTTTGAAAATATTTTATTTAAAACCATAAAAAAATACTATTATTTTTCTGCAGGTAAATCATTTTGTGTTTAAAAACGCGATTACCACATTGAATTGGCGTGGAAATTCGGAAATAGAAAATCTTTAGGACATAATGTGGACGAAAATCAGCATCCAGAAAACAGAATTCCAAAATTGTGTGTGGTATAACAAAAAACTCTCGATTATATCCAAAAATTGGTATTATAGTTTCTTCTTCTAAATCTTATTTTGTGTACATTTGAAGCTGATCGGAGCAAAAACTAACAGTCTTGCCAACGATTACTCTGTAAGTACGTATAGAAAAAACACTTGATTTTTTCTAGTGTAATCTAAACTTCACTCACATTTGGCTCATTTAGTTAATAAGACCACACAATCATTTCATCAATCATTTCATAATAATAATAATAAATAGTATATCTAAAAGACAAGTTGTTGTTAATATTTTTGAAATATATTCCATTTAATATATTCAAAAGAAAGCGATCAAGTGAAAACCCAACTCGCCAATTTATAACATATATAAATTTGTATATACGAAAATATTTCCTTTGTGGAAAATTCCTGTCAAAAATATTAAATGTTTCGCTAGAGGACAGTCTCATAATGAAGTACGCGTGCGCGCTTTTGCTCGAGCTCGATTTTCTGTCATGCGTCAATCTTGCGCCGGTAATATTGTGATTTGTGGACGTGTGTGCGCGTGCAACCGCTACAACGACCGTTGCACAAATGCATCGTGACAAACGGACAAGTTGTGAACATGATCTGAACATAATATGTGAGCGGGTATTTTATTCTATATATATTTATTATAGAGGCAACGCACATGGATGTTAGCGGGTCAGTCATGCGCTATTTACGTTTAACAATGTTTTACCTTGCATTGCGTTGAGTTTGTGGCCCAACAACATTTTACCATAAACGCTTATATATATGTATAATTCAATAATTTATGTTGAATTCTGTTTTATTACATTTCATTTCATGATTTAATATACATAATTGTTGTGATCGGCGAGAGTGCGCACTTGAGTATATAAGATCACCGGCCAAGTCTATAAGCGCTCGGCAAAAAGCAAAAGTAGTCGTTCAGATAAGTGCGCAACCGCGTAAAACCACATTTGAAGTGTGCGATAATGTTTGTTGTAAACGTTTTCACGATTTATAAGGAAACAAGAACTCAATTAAATTGATAAAACTTTCATTCACGAATGTGCGCCGGCCGCACCGTGTTTTTCTATTTCTTTTCTTCATCTGCTGCGCAAATCGGGGTGCGAGCGTACACAGATATAATACTATATATACGAAAATACTAGATTGCAACGATGAACAAAACTCGAAAAATGCTTTTTGTGAAAAACAAGAAAGAGGCATGTCAGCCGCACGCACGTCAAGCGGAAATTTATAGAGTTATGTGCCAAGTTGCAAGCGTGTGTGCTTTCGTTACAGGCGCTGCGCACACTAATTACCTAGCTTGAGCTTTTTCAGAATGTATATATATACACATACCGGGTCTACCGGCTTTTAACTAGTTTCCTCTATATAGTAAATGTTATAGTTTAATGTATATTTATAATATGAAAATACAATCTAATTTAAACTCAAAAATGCGGTGAACTTCGAATTTATATATATATACAGCAACGAATCGCCCAGTCTTGTTAAATGTGTTTTAATTGCTGTCACCATCGAACATGCACATTTTATAATTTAATTGAAGTTCAAATAAGCGAGCACACGTATTGCATAACCGTTTAGTGCTCTATTTTACTGTAATACAGTTGCACGTGAACGCAATGCGTAACGTGCAGCGACGCACTGGGTTAGATTCAAATACATTGATATATATATATATATATATAAAAATATATTGCGATTGCGTGATTACGACAGATTCACATCATTATCGATTGCGAGCGCAACGTCCATAAATTCGTTTGATTTCACTCACTCAAATCGCATTAGCCATATTTGGTTAGGTGCAGTTTTTGAGTCAGGCACCACCATTGCACACAATATATATATATATATATATATATATGCACTAAATGCATCAGTTTTATGTGTACACAAAACTGCAGGTATCTAAATGGTATTTTCACATATAAACTTGTTATATGATTTTGCGTAATGATTTGATAAGTATATACAATCTTCAAATTAGTGCAAGCCTTATTCAAATTGCATTTAAAACTATATATGTATTTTTTTGGTTTCGATTTACTATAGATTGTCATAATAATGTCCTCGACGTGTACTCCGAATTTGTAATTTGAGTCGTGTGAATTCGATCAATGAATATTAGAAAATTATTATCGTAAAATCAATCATTATCTAAATCTGAATTTGTTATCAATAAATGGATGCCGATAAAAACATTTGAGTACCAAAATAAATAAATGGGTGTCTTTTTGTTTTACTAATATATTTTAATATATATTACTATAATCTACAATTTTGAATTTTTTTTGTGTTCATTATTAAATAAAAATGCACCCATAATGAAATAAAAAAGGACGCATTTTGTATTTTTAGAACTCCAAAATTGGATTGTCACAAATCACAAATCACAATCTGGTAATCTGTAATTTAGGTAGAGCTCGCAAATAAATTAATTCGATGAGCAAATAACACAAGATATCAAATAAATGTGTATTGACTTGACTTTTCTTATGTATTTTCTACCGCGAATTAGAAAATCAGCTTATAGGATTTTGTAATTTTTTAGACCTTTTTCACTTTAAAAATCACATATTCAAGAAATGTCCGATTTGGTCGAATGAAAATTGAATGATTTTGGTCAATGAAAATAGTCCAAATTAAGAAAAAAAAAATCACCGAAATACGAAATTTTTAGAACCGCCTAACCGATTAAATGATTAAATCAAACATTTGGAATACTATTGCATATTATAATTTATAATAATTATTTTTAACACATGCATTTTATGTTGGTACTTGGTAAAAAGTGAAATCGCTAACATATTTAATAATAAGTCAATTTTCACATTTTTCATTTCTTTTCTATTATCTTGGTTTGTTCAGAAAATCAGGGAGTCGATGTTCATAAATATAAATATTTGTGCTTGGGATTTTTTTTGTTTTTGTCACCAAAATGTATTCTATATCTTTTGTCCTTTTAAGTTAAATTTGTATTTGACTGTCAGCGATTAATTCCGTGATGCCAATATGACAAAGCTAAATTAAATGTAAATTAAAAATTCCAAGCTAAATAAGAAGAAATAAAATAAATCACATTTTGTAGTATTCATTTTTTAAAGCTGAATTCCCAAACATCAATATAAATTATATAAAAATTCCAAATAAAAGTGCCTAGCAGGGAGTTTTAAAATAAAAAAATACCTATAATCAAATACCCATAATTTTAAAAATTAAATACGACAATGCTTAAGTGTGATAGCTCGTTTTTTGTATTATTTCTTATATAGGCGTGCGTGAGAGATGTATACAAAATTTTATGATCAATTATAAAAGGATAAGAGTTAGCGCAAACAGCTGTACCATTTTGGTGTCTTTGGAAATTCTGCATAACTGTCACAGTTTAAAATTAAAAAAGGGTTTTCCACACATAAAACATTTCACTTAAAATGAACTTTGTGTTGAACTAATAAAACAAATCTCGCTTTAAGTATAATTTCAAAATGTTTGCGACTACTTTTTACCTTGACCATCAGATTTTTTTTTTTCTGGTTAGAAGAATTCACTGCAGAGGAGTGATTTTTTGTCATCAAATCACAATAACAAATGAAAAGTGTTTAAAACTAAGCACATGAAATATTCGAATTCATGTTATTGTTGTTGTAAAGGCATTAGTGACAAAAATTCACACCTCTGCAGTGTATTCTTGTCACAAAAAAAAAATCGTATTTTTGACCTTGAATTATTTTCCATACAATTCGCATAAATTATGACAACGCTTTTCCAGTATTTATTTCAAGAAATTAAATATTCGTGTTTATATAGAAAATATTAGCATACTCAGCATTTGTTGACTAAATTCAGTAAAGACTAGACTGTCATCCTTTCTCCTATATGAACAAAGTGAAAGGAAAAAAGAAAGGAAAAGGAAGCGTGAGCAGTGGATTGGCCTTTTTTTCTGCGAGCCTTGATCAGATTTTTTTCAATTCCTTAATTTCAAGATTTTGTTTATGATTTTAGTTCAACAACATCATTCGGAAGACTAACTAAAAAAAAAACTGATCTGATGGATTATAAATTGTATGAAAATAATACAAAATATTATATGTAAATAATCACTCACATTCCATGTTCATTATTATTCGAAAAACAGACGATTTTGTCAGCAAATTTTGTTTTCTGATGGGATATAATCCCGTCCAAGCCCTGAAACGCTGGTTTGCGGACTTTAAATGTGCACTGAAGAAAACAGCAAACACGTCAATTTTGCTAAATCGGAATATCCATTCTACTATTTAATGATCGGCGAAATCAACATGACACCGGCACTTAAAACGATGAAATGGAAAGTCAAATTTATTGATGAATTCTTGGATCCCAAAAATTTAAAATAACCACTATTTACCAGACCTCGTCAAAAAGTTTTTTTTTAAAAGCTCAACAAAAGCTTTTCATTAGATTAGATTATTTAATAATATTGCGAAATTTAAACAAAATTTATAAGAAATTTCAGAAAACTGAAACGCAAGTATCTTTTTGGAATATCTTGTAAATCGAATGTTACAATGTATACATTTCCACAGCCATTAAAATACATTAAAATAATTTCGAAATATATATCGACTCGCGCAATCCGCGCACTCTGACAATATTGGTCAATGCTCTCAACACTTGAAAATCACATACACACCCCGGTTTTTGCTTGCTGCTGATGCGGCGGTGTTCCCCAATAAAATCACGCATTCTGTGCACATGCACTCGCGCTCTTGCAACTATTTCGCAATATTCCGTAATGTATATGAGCACTTTTATCAGACACGATCTTGATCTTATATTACGTAGAATATGCGTCAATTTCACCTTTTGATCCTTATATGGCATAGGAGATGGTAATTTTTTAGCATTTGTATATTTGTGTACGTGTGCGCGCACTC
Organism: Bolitophila hybrida; assembly: GCA_027564075.1. Taxonomy (NCBI): domain Eukaryota; kingdom Metazoa; phylum Arthropoda; class Insecta; order Diptera; family Mycetophilidae; genus Bolitophila; species Bolitophila hybrida. Next base: position 13,435 of record JANSTU010035069.1, read on the forward strand.
TTGCAGAGATAAGTAAGTGAGGTGAGGTCTGTGGCTGTGGAGCGCGTTGTTGCAACATATACACATGTAAATGCGCGTGCGCATGCAAATGGCTTAGACAAACGCCCGTTTTGTCACATCAATCGTTTACTGAACGCATACAAATGCGCGGAACCAGAGATATGCGAATGTGTGTATGTTCAAATAAATGCATTGCGCGCGCATTCACTCTCTCGAATTATGCAAATGATCGTTTGCATTCGATTCAACGGAATATATTTATATTATATATTATAGTTAGTAGCTAGATATAAATAAATTCAATATGTGTATTCACAGATTTACAGATAGGAGACTCTTTGCAGGTATATTAAATAAAACGTGGTCTGTTTGCTGCGGTGACCTCTAAAGCCGACGAGTTTATACAATTATTATACATTATTTACGTGCTAGATAACCGAAAAACCGTGAGTTAATTAAATCATCAAGCGCTCGAAATTCTTATCAATTAATATAGTTCATTGCACAAATGGCATATACGCAAAGTGTACAGCTATATGGAGTACTGCGGCACTGGTCTTAGATAAAGAGATAATCCAAAATACGAAACGGATTCGTGTTCCGTAATGCTTCTCGATTTGCGTTGGCGGCATATAAACTATTTTCAATCTCTATTCATGAGAGTATATTTATATATATATATATATGAGAAAATGCACGTAGATATATAGAATCAATACATCACTAAATGCAACAATTTAAAAGAAGGCTACGAGTTTCTGGTATAGCGTGCGATTAAAGGTATTTACTGTGCGAGGCCAAAGAAAATCGGCGCGGCAGCAAGTGCGAGAGCGCGTCGAACGAAAACTAAAAGCGCTTAATTTGCATTATTCGTGACTAGGCACTGTGGCTCCGAGCCGCTTGTAATCGAGGCCGCGCATCTACCTGTAATGCAAAGTATCTAAATGAATTTAGAAATGTATGTATATGCATTGGTATACTCGTATGTTTTGTATAAATAAATTACATTATTGCAAAGTACACGAATTCATTAATAATAATAATAATAATTACATTTTTTTTTGGACATTATTGCTGCGGTTATCTGTAATTGCAGAACAGAACCCCGAAGCCACTTATGCATTTCAATTGCAAGTTACAGTAAAATCAATTAGAAATAGCAATTGTAAAACTATTACACAAATAACTATCGCTGGTACGTGTAATCAAATGAAGAGGCGTTCACAAAGATGAAAATTACAGCAGCATTTTACCAATTTTCAATTATACTCGTTGCATTGAAATGTGTTTCCTGATGTCGTTCTATGTATCATAGAATGTTGTGTGTTGATATATATGTACTAAAAGAGCTGTCGCGCATGCACCTAGATTGTATATATTTTCCAAAGCGTCTTCCGCTGCATATATGCAAACCTCGTACTTCACCCGTTCTTCCGAGTATAAGCTTCAAACGCACATAAAATTAATTAAAGATCAAAGATTACGGCCAATACAGATTGCATCCCATAATTTTAGCTGGGTTGTCGTTTTCCATATGTTCTCGCGAATGTGCATTTTAATTATTTTTGTATGATCAGTTATAAAAAAAAATAAGACTATATACGCATATAGAAAACGCTCTTTCACTAAATGGTGCGCACTTTACCTTTGAAAGAGCTCCAATTGTATATAATTTCATATAACAGAAAACCGCAGATTATCTTTTATGTCTGTGCGTAATGTATTTTAATTATTAAACGATATTTTAGTATATAGATTCGCAATTACCCCGATCGGGGGCACGCTGAACAAATATTAAAATATATTGATAAAAACGATTTTCTCTTGAAATAATAATAATATAATTATATATATATATATATATATATATATATAAAACGAGCCTAATTTGACGCGCGCATAACCGATTTGGATAAGCTTCAGCTTCTTCGTTTTCGCAGACCGAATGCGCGTACATGCGTAATTACAATCACGAAAATTTCTCGCTGAATAACGGCTCGGTATATTGCGGTCGGCATGTGAAATTATAAAAGTAATTTACTTTGAATGTTAATCAATAACAAATCGGTTGAAGGCATTTTAGCGCATGTTTCAATCAAGCCAAATGCTCGGCCCTTGCGCGCAAAAACGTACGCTCGGTAAATATATATAGTATATAATGTATACGCAAAAAGTACTGTTTTTTTAGTAAATTTTTTGAAGTATTTATTTCAATTTGAGCACATACACAAAAACAACGTAACATACAATTTAAACAAATGTATATTTTTTAAATAATTACAACAGAGAAACAGAAAAAAAGTAAAAAAGAGTCAAGATTTTTCAGAAGTATGTATACAATTAGTTAATCATATAAAAAATAAACATGTAACTTGCATTTGTTAGTCAAGCCGAACGAACAACAAATATTTAAAAAATGAAAAAAATAACAGCATTACTTTCATTTTTGACTTCTCACGGCGACTTTTTTGGGTTGTCCTTATTATAACACTCTGTATATAGCACTTTGTCACTTGGTTACTGGCTCATATTGGAAATACTACGTTTCGTAACCAGTAATAATCGTTTTCTGGAAGTTGGAGCCCTTATGAGCACATTTAATGAGGTCTTCTGTAAGTTTCTGTGGTACAAATCGTAAATTACTCCAACGAAGGCCCAAAGATTCAGTCAAAATGCTATAAACAGTAAACTTAGGTATCCCCAATTTAATTTCAATCTTATTATTTTTGAAGAATTCAGGAACTTTTTCGATATTTTCTGGATATTATCCTGTTTGAGGACGTTTCCTGATCCCTCATCGTCACTGAGATTCTCTCTACACGATTTAAATCGATTCTTGGATAAACTATAGGCTTTTTAAGCATTTGGTGTGTTTCGGTATAAGATTTATCAAATTTAATACTCTAAAACTAAAAAGTGGCACTACTACATTACTTGTTTTTAAGAATTTCGCTTATTCTTGCTTATATCAAAAATAAACTAAGATTCGGTTAAAATTTAGCTAATATCCGATTAACCGGTTACAATCGAGTATTCTAAAGTGATATTTCTTTTCATAATTGTAGTGTTGTTTCACTGCTAATATTTGGAAAAATATTTAGTTTTTATTTTGTTGTTTTTAAAGCTGTAATTTACTTAATTATTATGTCTGCAATTACAAAAGCGATGTGAAAAATCGAAGGAATTGATCCGTAATATGTTCGGTTCAAGTGAATGGACATTCCAACAAGACTCCGCACTATCGCATAGATAAAAATATTTGTCTGAATATGTACCGACGTTCATTTCCGTAAAAAAATGGCGTTCTTCCTCACCAGACTGAAACCCTCATGCCTTTTGTGAGATTGTAAGCAAAGACATGCGATCAACAACACATTGGAATACTTATAAAATCTTTGGAGAGAGAATGGGAACGTCAAAGCCATGATGTCATTCGAAAATCGATAACGAGACTTTGCCGCGTTGTTAGAGAAAAAGACGGTACATCCCAATTGATTAAAAACCGCTAGGAAGAAGTCCGAAAATAACAGCAACATTGCCAGATATGGTTCGAAAAGCGAAGAAGCGACTTGAGCGTAATCCATGCCGAAGTGGCAATCAAATGACTAAGGAACTGAAAATATATCAAAGAAGCATGCAAGGCATATTGCAAGATATGCTCATGGTCAAGCGCATGAACTTACACTTCAGAAAAACAGTCCCAGTGATGTTGGGGTTTTTTTAGCATTTCCCCGTACACATTTACACACATTATTTTAGAATTATATACATTCACGTCGACAAAGTTACACAAACCCACACAAACACTCCCAATACACAATCACACACAATACTCCTACAGAAATGTACAGCCCTTTTTGTTATAATGAATGTCCCGAGTACACGAACCAGTGTCTGCGAACATTGCCAAACAAAAACTATTTTTGTTACTTAGATTTAATAAGTTAGAATTATAATAAAAGCTTTGAAAAAAAAAACAGCAAAACAGTTAGGTTGGACAGATCAAGAAATTTCTTCGCATAGCCGAATGTGGACGAATTCCAAAAAAAAATCCCAATTGAACAACTTGTTCAACTTGATCGTGTTTACCTAACATATGAAAATATAAAAGCAATATCACAAGCACAAGTAAAGCTGAATACTCTGAAGCCATAAGCACGTAAACATTTCCCAGTCTAATGACGAAGTCTTAATCATCGAAGTTTCAACAAGAGTTCAATTCCACCACGGGAACTAATAGTCACATAATCCACTGCGTTTTTATTTATTTACAATATACATTTACTTTAAAAAATTTACACCTTTTCAACTAGTAACATGATGGAATTTGATATTTTTATTTTATCCAAATTTTGTTTTTAATTTTTTTTATTTATTTATTATTATAATATTTTTTTAAATTACACTAATTTTTACCGAATTTTACCGAAGAAATGGCACTTTTCGTTACACATTACACATCCGTAACCCCCGAAAAAATCATTTACTATGATACAAATATAAACATTTTAAATTGCATATATTGTTTAAGTTCAACGTCACAACGCTAAACAAAAGCATTCATGCGTTTGGCAATACTTATCAGCTGATCAGCACCGATTATCATGTGCAAAATGTTTAGAGGTTCATCCCTTGAAATTTAATCAACGTCGTCCATGTTTTAAAGTAAATTTTAAATTTTCGTCAAGATTGTACAATTTGTTTCTTTGTTCAGCACACAAAACTCTCCAACTCAGCAGATGCAAACAAAATGGATTTTTCTATATAGTCCACCTTACCGAATAAAGGTAAGAACTAAAAAATACGATAGTGTTGAAATGGTAAAGAAAGCCATAGTACATGTAAGGGCCAAGATACCAGCGAATCACATTCGGACAGTTTCTTGGTCGTCTGAAGGCCACGGCAAAAGGGTGTCATATCGAGCCAAAGTGAATAGATTCTAAAAATTTCATTATTTTTGCCTTTGTATTTTTCAACTACTTTTCCACTAGGAATAGAATCATCCTATATGAGCAGTTTTCATAATTTGCAATTATTTTATTTTCATTTATAAATGTTCTTCAAAAATATGTGTTCAATCAAAATTGTCTCCTTTTGAAAATCGAAATAAATTCATTTTTAAAGTTCTGAATTTATTATTGTTTAAATAAGTCATAATAAAACAGTTAATAATCATAATAATAAATCAATAAATAATTAATAATAAATTAATAATAATAATAATAATAAATAATTAATAAATCAAAAAAAATGAAATTTGTGTCATATTAAAATATTATTGATTATACTTTTAATATTAAAAAAAATTAAAACGAGCTTGAAAAATAAATTGTTTCTAAAAAGTGCAGAGTGAAAATGTGCATGTACTGTTTTATGCCAAAAATGTAATAAAAAAGTTTGTATTTTGTATTTTTTACTTTGTTACAATATTTGTTATTTCTCTTCGGTAAAAATCTGTTTTTTTGTTATAATGTTTTTGTTTTTGTTATTCAAGTTCAATTTATTAGAAGCCATTTTTAATAAAAAAAACACAATTTTGTACAATATATTGAAATCTAAAAAACACTTTTATCTTTTTAAATAAATATAAATTTAATAAAATCAACTTCGGTAACTGTTAAATGATTTTAAATTTAAAACTGCCTTTTTTTAATCTCAATTTAGATCTGGTTCAATGATCCGTTCACATCTACTAAAAATGTTTTTATTTCGTTTAAATCAAAAGAAACTGTAACAAAAACAAATAACATTCTTGGCGTACTAAAGAAAATACAATGCGCATATTTCAAGATCACCTATCGCTAGATCAAATATAATCTAAGCAGGCGCGAGTGTTACGCAACCCAGATAAATTACATAAATTAAACGCCCGCGCATAGAATAAGCATAAATATATGTTTATTTATATGTATTGTGTACCTATATATACGTTTAGCCGCCGCGCAAAAAACCTTTGCACTAGCTCTCACACACACACACACACACACTCACATTCATACAAATATGCAGATGCAAGCGCGCATTCACAAGACAACATGAACATTTTCCAAACATTAGTCAATATAACAAAGACTGCCGATTGAACATGCTAAACAGTTAAAGTTCTGCGCATGTCACATTAATGTGTTGTTCTTCTACAAAATAAGAGACAAGTACGCCAACGCCGTATTTTATATTACACATGCGCTCGCTTACAAATGCACATAATAATATACTATATAATATGTATAAACAAATGTACATACTTATATATATATATGCAACATGTGTACTTACTATTTATGTCGGTATGTACGATTGTGTATTTATTCAGTAGGATATAATATATACTCTCGCAGAGTCCTCTAAGCCGCACACAGCAACGTTGCATAGTGCATCTGCACTTTGTGCATCACGCGTAAGTTGAGTCGAGATTCTCTATATACATATTAAGTATAATTATATATACATTCTTCTATTTTTGCACACTGTGATACATTTTCAAATAAAAGCTTTTGTTGAAAAAACAAAATAGGAATAAAAAATGCACAACACAGAAATGTGCTAGACTGCCGAATACATACGAGCGCGGACATAAATAGGCGTAAGTGTGTGCACGCGGCCAACGAGTTATTTCCACTCTTTTAGTTGTTGTTTTTGTAAATTCGTCTCAATGAGCCACCGGTAATTTGAGAACAAGTCGGATTGCTTTTCGTATATTTTAAAATATATATATACTCGTATTATTTGTGTATGTGTCTGTGTTAGCGCGCGCATTGTGCATTATCTATAAAGGTATGCCATAGTTGATATGCATTTCTATGTTGAGAATATATATATATATATATTTATATAGGTACAAATTGAAACTAATGCTAACGGACACAAAATCGAACTAATAAGTAACGTGCGCGTTGTGCTTATGTTATTCGGTCCGCAGGCGCGCGTGCGCATATAACTGCAAATTGGCGTTATCTGTGCTAATGTGTGTACATACATTATTTACAACGCACTCTGGTGCAGATAAACACATATACAAATACATTTATATATAGCATATATGTACTCCTGCAATCCAATCGAAAAACATCAAACGAAGGAGGCAATAAATATCACAGATTGTGGAACATTTGTATTGTACAGCACCGATCGGCCAAATAAATCGATTCTTCGATTGAACGATCGCCGCGTGCATGTGCGTTCCTCACTATATACACCTCCTATAATATATTTATATGTGTTTATATACATTTTACTTCAGAGCAAGCATCTCCGCACGGAACTGTATCAATACGAAATCAATTTAATGGAAATGCTATATATATCAAACATATAAAATTCGTACACGCATATATATATATATATATAACATTAACAAATGCTAGAAACGTGATCGTGTAATTAAAGAATTGGGCGTATGGTACGCGAAAACAGTCAGAAACTACATGCAGCCACATAAATAATCACAGAGCGCTCCTCAATGATATATATTATATGTTATATATATATATATATATTTATACACATTGCAAGTAAATATATAAGGTGCATGCAAAGATTTGATGGTGCGTGCTCGAATTTCTTTGTCGCGCCTGTTTTGCCGGAATATTTATATTCGACACCGATTTACAGGTACTTGTGCAAAAACATATTTGCCCACACTCAATAAATTTTAACACTCACATGAGATGAATGTATATTTTTTTGGAAGTAACAAGTAAAAACCACTCTTTTTTTGGTATTTTATTTTTTTATAAATTCCATCTTAAAACACGACTTTGATTAAAGCTTTTTTGAATATTAATATTTTTTTTAAATTCATTGAGTGACGATAAAATGTGTCTGCTTCTGCACAAAAGCACCGATATTCCCGCACAATTAAAATTGTACGGATCCAAAAAAAAAAACCGCACACATGCACATAAAGTTAATGATTTATTATCAACCATATAGCATAAAATGACCTATTGTTCGGATGAGCAGAGTAAAAATAAAAATAAAATGACCAGATAATGGGCGAACATGTCTAATAAACAAACCAAAGTTATGTACATTTAATTATTTTCTATTTAAAATCGCTGAACATCAGCACTATACATAAATAATATATGTTGTCCATGTGGATAATATTTGATTTTTATTAATGCTTAGTATATAGTATGCAACAAGCATATATATCATATTTTTTTCTCTTTTGGTTATGCGGTTTAGGCTCACCACCGGCTGATGAGGAATCATATCTCATACACTCTGTGGAAATTACTTACGTGTATGTATCGGTGGTATTTAATTATTTTATGTTGGCAATCTATACATGTGTGTGTGCAACCAAAATAAAAACGTCTAGCTAGAATGTGTGGTGGCTACATTTCATAATTTTCTTATGTTACACTCTATAGATGCATATAGATTTATATGTGTTTACTCGATGTATTGGCGCATAGACATCCATTATTGCCATCAACTTGCCTTATACACGAACGATTTAATGTATTATATATTATGGTATATATACATATATATATTGCGTACAATGTACAATATACATTGCTGGGGCGTGCGTATATGTATATGTATTCTTAAATTAATTTCGATTACGTATTTTGCAGCTCAGCCCCATTACAACCACGACCGCTCGACGACGACGACGACGACGACGACGATGAAGATGAAGATGACGATGCCGCTGCGCACCATCGAATATGAGGCACAGGATTCGCGCGAGCTCGCATCGTAATTCGAAAAGGCGGAGCTGGAAGTCCAGTTTGTATTTGCAAATTGCATTTCGAATAATTGCTTTAAACATAGAGATTTTATTATATTTTTTTTTTGTATATATTACACATAACGTATATATACAATCGATATTTATATAAATTATCTCTGAAAAATAAGTATAAAGAGGACATGATATTAATAATTTGCTCAGTATAAATAATAGAATCTTGTCCGGAATGGTATGCACAGCATGTCGATATTGTGTCTGTGGCTATTTTAATGAGAATAGGTTCTCTTATGCATTAAGATTTAATTTGATAAAGGCGTACGAATAAGATACGGATGCGTATGCTCAGTATCAGTACACTGAATCACAGTGCGCAGTCGATTGCAATATAGTTTATAGATTCAATTATGTTTTAATAAAAAGTTAATTGTATTGATTACACCTAGCACCTAGCTGTTGTTATCGTTTATAATTTGTATAATATGTGATGTTTTTAATTAATTGTCTTTGAAAGCTATTCAAATGAAATTGTTAATAAAAAGACATAAAAGTCGACGATCTAGAAATATTACTATTCGTCGTTTTCATGTCTTTTGTATTGGTATACAAAATACACAATTGTTTAAACTAAAAATTACATATTATTTCCAGCGTGCTGTTCGTTCCTTTTCAGGTCTTTTGTATATATAAACAAAATCCTCATTGTATAACTTAAAATGTGATTATTTTTAAATATTAAAAAAACACTTTAAATACAACAATTAATGTGTAATCATGATATTTTTACTAAATCCTATATATTCTCACATACACAACGGTTTTGTTAATAATATCTCTCTGTGATTGTGCCGCCAAACATCATAACTAAAGTATGAAGTTAATTACGAACCAATTAAAATAGCCGACACACATATCGGTCATGCTTTTCATCCAGACGATGTTCACGTCAGCATCAACTATTCGTTCCGCACTTGCTTGCTGTAGAGCTTATGTTGTTTTTTTTGTATTATATTTGCAAGCATTAGCGCTTGCGTCAGGCCGAACTGAAGCTCATGTGCATGATGCTTTGTACATTGGCACAAATACAAATATACAGAAGTGCGCAAAACTTTTTCATGTATCAAGAGAAATTATATTCAAATTTGCATATTCAGTACGCGATGCACATCATAACAACCGGCCAAGCGATTATCGGTCGCACCGCGTGTTTGCATTTTTCCAAATTACAGGTAAGCAAGTAAAAAAAAACACACATTTTGCCAGATGGTTATTAGTTTTTTGTTGTTGCGATGTTTGTTGCAGTCGGACACAGAGGGTATTTACGAGTACTATTTAATAGTTTTTTTGTTAAATACACATAAATCGTATTAACCTTAAGTCTGCATAAAAATATCTTCAATATTCGCCACCTCAAATGATTATCATTCAAAATGTATTTATTGGATATTTAAAAAACATTATAACCCATAAAGAATGGTAAACCGTCATTTTATCGCACAAAGTCCTGGCCACCGGCAACTATTTAAATCCTAAATAAAAAATTCAATCACAAATTCTGACACTCTTTTAAACTGCAGGCGTAATCGGCGAGCGCGCACGCGGTATTTAAATTTAAATCTACTTTGTCATGTCAGTTGAGCAAGAGAGCACAGCAAAAACGTATATACACTGTAAGAAATACTGCGGCAAAAGTATCTGTGTATTTTTTGATATTACGGGAATTATTTTAGTGTGCAAGCATGTAATACCACTTAGGTGTAGAAGGGCTGAAGAGCAAATAACCCGACCAATTAAGATTACCCATTAACATTTCGTCGGTAGAAGTGCGGCACACGGGCCTGCGGCAGTCATTTAACATGGTATAAACATAATTTCAGTGTGAAAATTGTACACGTACACGTAAATGTAACATACAGGTGTAAAGTGATAAGATCCGATTATTTGAACGCCTAATCCTCCACCCGAATAAAAAGGGTTTGTTCAGTGTATCTGCCGCCGCCGCCGCCGAGCCGCTGCATTGCGTCGCCACCGCTTGCATACAAAAAAACCAATTAAGTTATAATGGCATACTTAAAGTGTAATATATAACATTTATTTGAACATGTATGTATGTGTATGTGTTTGTGTATGTAGTCTGGCAATGTGCACGAGTATAACACAAGAAGTCGATTATAGATTATTGTTTGCGATTGAGGCACATTCAATCTATATTGGGGCGGAGTAGCCGCGAGTATCCTGCATCAAATCTTTTTTATATATCATATTAATGCTGCCCGCAGCACTGGGGCTACATACATACGCGATTACCTCACCGGCATCGGCACCACGCTGATGCGCGCACAAACGCAAAATACATCTTGCAAAAAAAAGATGCTCATAATATGAGGCCATCGCCACAACGTGTGCCTCATCTTATATATATGAACGCGCACGGCTAAAAACATCCAATTTCTGCGTAACTCTGGCGCAAGTAAATCGTCGTTGTAATATATTTATGCGTTTATATGCGTGTGTGCATCAGTGTGTATGTGTATGAGTGCGCATCCAAAAGGCAATAACTTTTTCGTGCGTCTTTTGCAATAACTCAGTTTTTATATGCGATTAACGCAGAGGTGTAACACACTCAAACCACAGAATATGATGAGTGTGCTTGTACTCGTATATTCTTCGTTTGCTATTTGCTATGGCTTAAAAGCATATAAGTTTAATTATTTTTTTTTATGATTTTTTTTTATTTTATTTATCTGGAAATTATAAAAATGTACTTTATGATATACTCAAAAACAAAAGACATTCAAGCGACGAACCAGACAGATATTATCTAAGCTAGAGAACTTTATAAACAGAAGACATTAAAGTGACGAACCTGAATAATTTTGCAGTAGCCATATGGGTTTAATAACTTTGTGCTAAATTATCGTTTTAACCGGGTCCAGTCTGCGATCAACGACCAGAGCATCACCAAAAGACCGACTGTGCATGAAGATTCGTCAAAGCATCGCGAAATAAACAAAACAAAAAAATCCCACAATATACGTTTCTGGACATTCAAAAGCCACAGCTCGTAACTTCTTCGTGCGGTATGCATAATCGAACAGCACGCATAAATCCCAACGCAGCGACGCGCAGTGGTAATAAAATATCGGAAATAAATTAAACGCACGTTTGGCACAGGCATGTATTATACTTTTTGGCGAGAAATGCACACATATATACGCTATATATCTATATATTATATAATTATTTGTAAAATCTGCATACATTCCGTTTGTTTGTATGTGTATATTATATATATATATATATATATATATATATGTTCACGCACACATTGCGTAACATATATATTGAGTTATAAATAATAAATTACACACACACAAAATTACTGAAACACACTGAAATATGAACACACC
>JANSTU010035070.1:0-11597 GCA_027564075.1 Bolitophila hybrida
TAAATTAATTAATTTAAATATTATTTTTTTAAATTTTGTTGGTAATTTATATGCAATTTAAAGAAAGCAACCTAATTGAGTCCTCGTTCTCGATAACTCGAATTACTCGTCGGAGTCCATCTGTTTTCCGAACGCAAAAGAACCCATACTTAAGTACGTTGTTTGGAATATAGTATATAATTATATGTATAAGATTGGTCGCACATTCCCGGAGTGAGAGTTTCCTCACTGCTTGCTCGCTCTTCTTTCAGTTAACGAGTTCGAGCGCAGTAATCAGCGCACCATCACTCATAAAAAAATTGTAATATACATTTCATACTTTTCCGCACTAACATTTATTATAAAATATTGATTGTCCAATTTTCAATAAACTCATCAGCGCAAAAGCCTTCACATAACATACATATACATATATACAATATACACTAAATCGCGCGCGTGCTCGCACAGCTTCTTTCTTTGTGCCAGCGATCACACGAAATTAATAATAATTTCTTTATTATAAAATGTTTTGCACACACTCTGCTTTTGTATACGTTATACATACATACACACCAAGAAAATAAAAGCGATGCGCGAGCAGATCATAAGCATAGTATATACGCAAAATATAATAATGGGATAGTTTTCTTTTTGCACTGGACGCTCTGATCGGTCGGCATAAAGAGCAAATATGGACGATAATAAACGCACTTATGTATTTATGTGCTTTATACGTTTATACGTTACACCGCATGCGTTTATCTATATAATTTATATAGGTACATACGAGTGTATTGTGTAGAAATAATAACGCCGAGTGCGCGTCAGAATAAAATATTATAAACAATATTGCTGCATCATGGAGACTTCTTCGCACATATTTAAGTGTGCGTGGAAGTGTGTGTGTGTGTGTGTGTGTAATCATAACCTGGCCTCGATCCGGAGCGTTCTTTTGCATTCCTTGTGATGCATTTGACAGGTTCATGTATGATGGGCTCGGAACCGTTTTATTGTAACATTATTATTATTATTATTATATATAGTATGTATGTAGATATATTTTATGCGTATTGGAGTGCAAGCATTAACGTATTTATGCACATGCGGTTTTTGACTCGCTGGAATTATTGTAACCTTTATGCGGTCACCGTTGCCAGAGAGAGAGAGCTCCGCGCTAATGCCCTAACGTGCGCGAGCTCACACACGATAAATCCTCCAATATGCATGTGCAATGTGCATTGTGCACGATATACTTAAAATACACATACACACACGTGTGCAAAAAATCGTGAGAAAAGGTATTATTGATAATTCCCGTTGGAGTGAATCCTTTTTGCATTTGAAATGTTATACACTCGTGTGAATGGTCATTCTGCGGTTTTTTTTTTCAAATAATGTAGCCTTGATCATGGATGGAGAAAGAGAGACAATTGTAAATAAGAATTTGTGGCATAAATTTGCTTATCAAAAACACGAATTGATTTTAAAGTATGAATAACAAAGTTATATTCATATTTTACTCGTCAGGTATTTTGGTTATATTTAGAATAAAATGTTGAAATTCTGTTTGTAATTTTTTACAGGTTTTTGATAAGGTTATTAATGTAATAATAATAATCGGACACATGAAAAAATCAAAATAAAATACAAAATATTTTATTTTAAAATCCTTTTTTTGCAATCAAAATATTTTTAAAAAGTTCATTAATTACTATTTTGAAAATTCACTATTTGACAAGATAATTTAATTTCAAGATAGATTTTGAAAATAAAATATTTTATTTGAAAAATAGTTTATTTTAGTTTAAAATATTTTATTTTAAAAATGATTTAGTTCAAAATTCAGCATTATTATAGGAATATTATTTTTTTAAATAATTTTTTTGTAAAATAAGTTGAATATTTAAAAAAAAGTAATGATTCCTATAATAATGCTGGATTTTAAACTTCCTAAAATGATATCTTTTCAGTGCATCTAGCAAATTATTCAATATTACTCAAAGAAAGAACTGTTAGATGCTATTAAAAGATATCATTTTAGGAAGTTTAAAATCCAGCATTATTATAGGAATTATCAACTTTTTTTAAAATATTTATTTGTAAGTTAAATAAGTTGAATATTTTAAAAATCCAAAACAAACTATTTTTCAAATAAAATATTTTATTTTTGAAATATATACATAATATAATAATACATAAAAAATGTTTTACAACCTTTTCTAATTGATTTATTATACAACTTTGTCTTGGCAATTAAGCGCGCACAATTTATATTCTCAATCTACTTTTACATTTTTAAATTTAAATTCTAAATTTTAAAATTTTCATCCATTAATTAACAATCATTTAACTAATAAAACACGAAACACTTCAAGATAAGCACATTATTTGCCAATTATATTTTTAAAGAGACAAAAAAAAATGTCAGGTCCAGGTGTACTTGAAAAATCGAGAATATATAAAACGTAAATACTATGAAAAACCATAAATTACTTTTAATAACTTTTAATAATTTAAAAAAATGCACATTTCTCAAAACTTCTCAAAAAAAGAAAATTTCTACACTTAGCTGGGTCTGCATTTTGTTCAACTCCATACCCACACTACTGAACAAAATCGAGCCTGCGCGATTATAACTTTTAGATTTTTGATTGGAGCGACGAGTTCTTGTTTACTACGTAAAATCGATAGCAATCGGTTTTGATTCACGATTTAATCGACAGTCAAAAACAGTCGAACCGTGTTTTAAACTCGGTTTTAAATGAATACTTAAACCCAAAATATCGTCCAAAATAACACACCCATTATTTTGTTCGTTAAACAATCAATGTGCAAAAGGAAGTTATTGACCTTCTGATCAATTTATCGTATTCCAATTAACTGTACAGTTAATTACTTTCTTAGCAATTAATTTCTACCCAAATAATAAAATAATACGATTTCAATATGTTCATTATTTAAGATGGCATCGAGCCCTTCAGCTGACTTGTTTTTTTATTAAAAGACATAAATAATATAAAATACATTAGGTATTTTTCGCTTCATCCAAATTACGCTCATTTTTGGAGCGTGTATATACACTTATATAAGTATATTATTATTACATACAACATGCCCCAAGCTAAGTTATACATTTAATAGATCGTAATGCAGGCGCACGCACGCTACTAAGAGGCCATAATTTAAGAAAACATTCTAAAGACATCTCGCGAGGCAATAAAACCGAAATAAAACACATATACACATTCACTCAAAATTGTGGTCATTTAAGATTTTGCGATTTTTATGGTTTTTATTGACGGTGCCGCGTCGTCGCAAAGTCCTTCTTCGCGCAGATGTGCACTTTTAAGTCCCAAAAATCGCGAGCTCGCGGTTTTCGTTGATTTTATTGCTGCGCGAGAACCATTTTTTTTGTTGTTGTCTTTTTTTTCTTGATGATGTTTGTTTGCGGACTCACATTGTTTATCTTTATTTTCATGTAGTAATAATAATAAAGACATAAAGATAAACCGCAAAATTATTATGCGTGTGCGCGTGCTCTCCGAAACATGCAACCGTAAATAATAATAATTATACATATACATATGAAGTATATATAATAATATATAGAATATAACAATATATATGTATATGTGTATAGGAAAACTGCTTGTGATGTCCAGCGGTGTATACACGTTTGCAAAAAAGTCTCCTCGCTATGCGGAGTACAACATTAAAGCTAGTCTATATTTATATAATATATATAAATCTATATTATATTCTGTTATCGGATACCGGCTGCTTCAAGGTCGTTCCGAAGACGGACGCGGGACGATGCGTTCAAGATATCTTGTGCTCTTGTTCATGTGCGCGCACGCTCGCGATCGCACGCATCTTTATTGCACAACTGGACACTAATTTATATCTATAAAAAAACATAAATATTTCATAACATTTTTTGCCTTGTCACTAGCTGTGTCTCATTCACTCACTTTTCTCTGCTCCGTTCAATTTCAAAGAGATGCGCACACATATATGTACACACGAGTATATATTATCTTGCTTCTTCAATTATTAATTCCAGTTTTTTCTTCTTCATTCGTTTTTGATTAATTCCGTGGTCATCCTGGCGGACCTCCATGTAGCTGTGTAATCCCCGCGTGCAACTGAGCATACAATGCACACATGTGTTTTTATTACTTATATACATATATGATTATATATAAGATGCAAGCGCGCGCAGGCGTTTTGTGTGCGTGTGTGAGAGTATCTCTCTTGAAGACAGACACAAAAGTGCAAGCGTTTGAGAAACCGCGATGAATTAAATATTATACCACAGACAATATGAATAGAGACACTAATAATGACTGTATTATAAGTATGTGTCTGTGTGTGTGTCTGCATGAGAGCAGTCACGCGGTGGGTTTAAGGAACGCAATCGCGCGCAGGTGAGGGCTTGGCGGACACGAGCGTGCGCTGATAATTCGCTGTAAATGTCGCGTGCAAGCTCGCAGGTTTGACGTCAAGCGACCGCCGCGACAGAATGTAGGTTGAACTAATTAATTTGTTTATATACTTGCCATTTTACCGTATTGTCACTCATAAACTAGACATGTGTATTTTAGAATGCAGGTTTACCTGGTATTTTGTATTGTATGTATTAGTGAAAGTGGTCTTAGCACATCATGATTAATACCAGTCACGTCTTGGCATTTGTTTATAATTTGTTTTATTATTACAAATTTGGAATTTTAACAGAATAAACCAATTTATATTTATAGATTTTTTTCTAAAGCTTAGCCATAGAGTTTCATTAATCACAAAGAATGGAAGAAAAAATACAAAGTGATTCTATATACATAGATGTGGCTAAAATGCACTTTAAAGACGGACACCCTTCTTAGATTTGGGTCAAACATAAAAGCCCTCTAAAACGATTTTTGACCCAAAATCCTAATACTGATAAGGGATTTTTTTCAATTCAGCATACTAAAGTGATTTTTTGCATATTTTCATTCTCTTTTTTAATAAAATTTATTTTATAAAATAAATTAGTTAACATATATATAGTACACAACTCACATTTGCCACAAAATTTCGTCCTATAACCCAGTTCAACAGTTCAGCCACAAGAAAAAAAAACAAGACACGATATCAGAGACACGAACAAACGGCATCAACAGCTCCACAACACCACAGCTTCAAAAATGCAACAAAAACCGCGAAAAAATCAAACAAAAATGCAGAACAGCACAAAAAACACAAAATTAGAGCTATTAATGTTTGTAGTTAATTTTACATTCTCTTCAAAAGTTCATAGAAAAACACTAATATTTAGTTGAGATGAAATAAAGGAGTTTATTGTAATTCC
Organism: Bolitophila hybrida; assembly: GCA_027564075.1. Classification (NCBI taxonomy): domain Eukaryota; kingdom Metazoa; phylum Arthropoda; class Insecta; order Diptera; family Mycetophilidae; genus Bolitophila; species Bolitophila hybrida. The sequence continues at coordinate 5,333 of JANSTU010035070.1, forward strand.
TATTATTATACTGATGATCCCGGATCAATGTCAAGTTTAGTCAAGCTTATAACTGCAGATACTGTCAATGTAAATCTATCGACTCGACTTCAACACCTGTCTTACATAAAGATTTATAATCGGATTGTTAATCATTTCCGGTTAACCATTAACCATTTCTTACATAAAATTGAAACCACTTACAAGATATACCAAATGGTAATAAGTGCCAAGCAAGTATACCGGATTAAATTTAACCAGTGTCTCATGAATAAACATATACAATATACATATATATATATACATAATACAAAAAAGAATTATAAATATAACTCTAGAAAAGAACCCAACTCTTTTCCACATATAATTGTAATATAATTTGTATAATTTACATTTTTTTGAGGTATGAATAAATTAATTGATTTTTTTTTAATTACATATATATATTTGTCTTTAACATTTTATGGCAATATGATTAAATCATTATTTTTATACTATGTGCCCTATGTGGAGTTTCGAGTACGGAATTATATGGTTTTAAGACGCTGAGATGGAAATAAATGGCCAGGACCACAGATAATATGTTCTAGTTGTTATCGTACGTAACAAGATGAAGTATTCAAGAAATAATGATTGAGTAAATGTTTTCACCTTAACATAACAATATTTTTAATATAATCATGGTGCTGGGTAAGGTGTGCAGCAATATTAATGAGACACATCAGTATAGAATGTAGTCATAAATAGGTGTGTTTTGTTTTGACTAAATTGTTCTTAAATGTGTATACAATAGAAACAATCTATGGGTAATTTTGTCAGTCTTTTTTGCCAGCGTGTTTTTGCGGAGGGCAGAATAATAGGAGACTTTTTTTTAATAAATATAATGTGTATGTGTTGTTTTTTTAAAGCTAATCGAGATTTTTTAGAGGGGGCAATTTATTTTTTTTTTGTTAAGAAAACTTTAAGTATATTTACTGCTAATCACTTGATTGTATGGTAGAAGGGATCATCATATATAGTATTTTATGATAGGTGCACCAATATACATATTATAAATGCAATATGCAATTACCAGCACTCGTTAAATTTATAGTTATACTATTCAGCTTATACGTCGACCCTGTTTTCGTTCAGTTCCTATATTTAATTGGATATTTTCGAGAGAAAAAAACGAATAAAGTTCATGTGCACTCGCATCGCACCGTAAACACTCGGTGCACTTTTTTGCCTGATCAAATAAAAATGCTCTCGTACAATGCGCATTAATCAAACAAACAACAATAATATACCGAACTGCATGTGTGTGTGTGTTCTAGAATGAATATACATATTTCATAAAATATATAATAATAATATCTGCGTTTTTGTAATGGATAAATATGACCGCTTTCGTGGTGTTTATTTTGTACATATGTCATGTTGAATAGCTTCATTAAAGTCTCTTGGCGAGCAGTATCAAAGCATGTCATTGGTTATTAAATGAGTTACATGATTTATATATACGACTGCTATTGAACCACTTGTAAAGGACATATAACATAATATTGCAATTGAGTGTGTGTTATTGTTTGTAGAGTACCGGCTCATAATTTATTGTTATTATTCACAATTGTGAACATTATTTATTCTTGATACTCGTATTTGATGGAATGTTGCCCGTTTTTAATAATGAATATATTGTTAAGATAAGATATACAACTCTGCTCAAAAGTGTAATTTGATTAAATTTTGTAAATATGGCATTAGAAAGATGATGTATGCGTGAGATGTAATGAATATCTACTACTACTACATTTCACGATGTTGCTCCTCACAACGAAAAGTGTTAGACGCGACAGGTCAGTCGACTGCCATGCAGCCGGATACGTTAATATTTAAAAAGAACTCGTTAAAGCGTACCCGTTCAGACGGAGATCCTACTCCACATGCTAGTAAAGTCGATATGATAAAGATGGTGACGCATGAGATTTCCAGTTGCTGTGAGATATCAGGGTAATGAGCTGGCAGTGGGGACAAACCGTGGACAAAAATACAAGAAAAGAGGACCACTGGAATTGCTCACGGCTTAGTAATGCTATTGGCAAGTTATCCATTGGCGAATTGACTGCAAGATTTAATAAGCGCAAGATAGGATTTGATTAATTATAAACCAAAGTCTGAAGATGTCTCGCCATTTCTTGAAATTCAGGTAAATAAATTCTCTAATATCTAATTATTTTTCAATCATTACAATTTCAGATAAACCTAAGCGCAGCAGATGTCAGTTCTGCAAAAATTATCTCTAGCACAAAGACAATAAAACTACAGCAGTCTTGTGAGACTTTTTATCACCAACAATTCAAGAGTTTGTCCAGAAGAGGCAAGTTGTCAGGATAATGACAACAAACAGATAAGACTGGTTTTATGGGTTATAAATTATTAGTATAATAGTAATAATAAAAAGTTGTTCCATCCCAGAGAGAGTTGAGAGAGTTATTGTGTCCACATTTTTTTCACTCTAGTTATAGCAGCTAATAAAGTAAGTAAGTAAAAAAAAACTCACCAAGATTAAGCTCAAAAAGTGCAACTCCCGTTGGTCCGCTCTCATTATCCAGTGGTATCCATTATTGAAAGATGTATCATGTGTCTGACTCGTTCTCACAAACGAAAACTTTAAAATATACAAAAGAAAACTAAGCACAAACAGATAAAATGCAGTTGAACTTGCAATTTTAAGAAAACGCACTCCATACACTAACATAAACACAGACTCACACGTAAGCAGAATAAATCGTAAGTCACGTGCGTAAATCACTTGAACCGTACATTTTCTCTGTTTGCCCAGTAAATTTCAAACTTTTTGCACAACACTTATTTTTCAATTATATATTTGTGCCCTTGTGAAGAAAACATATGACGCATGTAAAGCGAATAAAATACGGCGACCGCGGCTAGATGGAACTTCTTATTGTAATTTATATAATCGGCTATCTCTGCAGAGGAAGATCCTGAATGTGGTACGATGAGCAGTTTCTTCGTGGTGCAATGTGTCGTCTGCAAGAGATAAGCGAAATGTTGTTTATATAATTGAAATTTATGAGTGTTTGTATGGTTATTAATTGGGTGCGCGGCTAGTTTGTATAGGTGTCTGATGTGTGTTTATGTGAAATATATGGTTGTTTATTTCAAGATTACATTCTAATATACATCATATGTTAACGAATCAAGACGAAATTTGAGATTACAATTTTCTCAAAACAATTTATCTATTTAAATCCAAATCAATATACTTTTTGAAACTAAATCTTAAATGTGTATATGTACCGCTGTCACCAATTGTTTTAAATAACAAAATAATGCAAATATTTTGTGCAGACATAAAAATGCGCCAAAAGGCACAAATTCACAATTTATATTTCCCACCGCTAGCGCTAATGTACATAATCTGCACCGCAGCGAATGCAATTATTTGAGGTCACATGAAATATTAATCGAAACAGCATTATTTATATTAAATAAATAAATAAATCATAAAATGCAAGCGCCTGCATTTTATACGTGTGTATGTGTGTGCTTTTCAATAAGGCGCGCTCGATAGTTTTCGATATTTCACCATTTGCGGAAGTTTTGCCGCTGCCACATTTAAATATAAAGTGTTCTCTCTCGCTTGTAAGATTGTTAAACAAATTCGAATGATCTAATAATCTGCCACATTACGGTAAATAATGTATGTAGACGTTGCATACATTTATATATAAATAATATCACTGCAAAGACATCATATAACTCCTGCGCGCGCATTTAACATTACTTTCTAAAGTCGCAAACTCGCAATTACATATCAATAAAATGATTTAGACTTATTGATATTGATCGCGTTGGCACTTTTGTTGTTTGACTGGGAATTAAATATTCGTGGTACCAGAAATGTTTGCCGATTTATCTACTATATGTGTGTATGTGTGTGTGTATTTAAATGGCGAGGTTTTCTTGCTGTGCAATCAGTTTTTCAAGTCGCGCCGTCGCTAGTTTATTTCTTCTAAAGCGTCTTAGAATATAACAGCGAGCAAAGGCGAGTTCGAGCGATCGATCGATTATAATTTATTTGAAAGTGATCGGTGAATTATGATCGTATTGTACACCATAAACTGCGTTAAGAGTGTGTGCGTATTTATGTGTGTTGTGTGTGAAGCATTATCCATATTTTATAAACGTTTTATATATAATATTACCGTGCATATGTGTGCATAAGTCTTGGACTGTTGAGTCGTAAATAAAATTGTATTTGGCTATAAAAGTGTTACGATAAATCAATTTAAATAGCTGTGTGTAATGATAAATCAACGGCTGCGATAAAGTCATGAGTATGAGCGCGTGTATATTCAATTGATTTGTGGCTGTGAATGAAACCACTGCAAGAAGGTGTGTTCGTTTGATTTTTAGTGGATGCTATTGTCGGTGAAGTATAAGGTCTCTGGCGAAGGTCGATGAAGGGATGTATTCGTAATTATAATATATAAAATGTATCGCAGTTTTAATAAATCAATTTTTTATTTGTTTTTCAATGTTTTTTAAGAGTAAAAATTTGCTTTTTTGAGCGAACAAAATGGATACAAGCTAATATAGAAGGATACTCATGGCAGGCAAAATTAACGATTTGATCTATTTTTAAATATTTTCTTGTACAATAAAAATATAAAAAGAATTAAACAAATATTTCGTTTTTAATTGTTTATCAAATTATACCTCAGCATACTTCAGCGTGCAACATAGGTATTATTAATTATTTTAAGGAAACAATAAAATCTATAAATCCATATAAGAATTTGTATTGTAATGGCTGATGCTACAATAAATCTTCTGATAAATAATATTTTATATTTATAAGGTTTTAGTCTTGAAATGGTCAGGGCAAATTAAGACTCCTAACAATCGCGGATGTGTTTTGAGTGTTAGAGCACTGTAGCTCCAAAAGGAGCACCAGTCGTGTGAACTCGTAATGTTCAATGAATCCGGTGTACTCCAACGCACAGTGGCCCTATGTTCCTCATGGGATTACATGATCCAAAAGATGACTTGAAATGGTATTATCTTTAAAATTAAAATATTGGAAAGAAGACAATCAATGTTTATATGATATACTGCAATTAAAGATTCTTATTTTAATGAATCTAATGGAAGAAATTCTCAATATTACTTTATTTAAAAGACACTAAACTTTATTTGCTTCGTTAAAATTCAAATATCATTTTAATGATACTTTTACGAACATGTTTGGATAAATTTGCCCAATTCGTAAATGTAGAAATAATTAAAAAAATATATGAAAAAAGGTAATTTATACTTTCAAAAACGAAAGCTTTTGACGATGATATAGAGTACAAATTCTGCTTGCATTTGAAGACTTTGTGCGCGGATTTTAGGGCATCAAAAAAATGAGAACGACTTCCAACTCATCGAGAAAATGAAAGATACATTTCATAACATTACAGTTCAGTACATATGTGTTGTACGAATATATAAGCAGTATATTTAAGAATAAATGATATTGCCGATTTCACGTGCATGTAATTTGAAATGCATTTTCTGCATAACCATTTCGAATTATAAGATGTTAATAAAATCTAAATTTTTGTGTGATTTGTGAAATATATGTTACCTTAAAAATTAAAATAAACGCAGTAATTTAAATTTAGTGTCCTTTTAAACAGGTTGAACAAATGAAAAAGTACAAAAAAAGGTGTTTTTTGGAGGCTATTTCGAAAAGAATCTATAAGAATAAAATATAGTTTACATTTTTAGAATGAGAAACCAGCTCATTTTTGGTATAAACTAGTGTTATGATTTCGTATATGACACCAATTACACCAACAAGCATTGAATCTGGAGGAGGATTTGCCGTGAAATTAACACACTTTCTGGATACATTGACATTTCCTTAAATTTTGCGTGGAAAAGGAATATAGTTTAAGTAAACCGACTTGATAATTTAAATAGTGCTACAATTATTCGGGAGATCCGATTATACTTTTGAATATAGTATGAAAAATAATTGGTTTTTCTGGCGAATCGAAACTGACAGTATGCTTAAATGTCGCAGAACTTAAACCGGGTAGTGGTAGTGATGGTCATGTTCCCATATCGAGAGTTTTATATAAAAGAGGATCTATCTGCAAAATAATCAGATTTTATAATATTGAAAACAAAATATTTATAATAATTATATAATTAACTAGCGGACCCGACAGACTTCGTTCTGTCAAAAAATTCGTAATATGGCAGTTTTTTGTTCCTATCTATTTTATTG